>JAQGAK010002102.1:0-23157 GCA_034696945.1 Lipothrix lubbocki
TAATACAAAAATTAATACAAAAATTAATACAAAAATTAATACAAAAATTAATACAAAAATTAATACAAAATAAATATAATTGACAATATACAAGTTTATGAATATTTATATTTAGATGGCAGCATTTTTTCAAAAGTCCCGGACGACAGAATCGCTTGGACGACTACTAGGAGCATCCCAGCAGAATTGAGACAAATTCGAAGGAAAAAAGCAATGATGAGTTTGTTTGGATATGCAACCCGGAGCCCCCAGCACAAAGTTGAATCAGAGTAAGTATTGTTGCAGCTACATTTGTAATATATACGTCGTTTCTGTACTAATGTTTTTCTATATAGTATATGATAATTGATAAAATAAATACCTGTACTGATGTTCCACAGGTTACAATATCCACCACCAAAGGATGCATTTTTATCATTAAGAGGGAAGAAACATTTGAAGGTTTATTACTGACGCTCATTGCGTTGGCACAAATTTTTAGCAGCTACGTCCTGTTCTAATTCTACTCGGCATCGGAATCCTTCGCAAATGTAGTTGTGCATCAGTGTGCTGGGATTTTACAGCAGCAAATACTTTATTTGAGACTAATTTACTTATGTAGTATTAAATGAAAGTAGTTCTGTAGTTATAAAAATCAATGCCACAGTTCACGTTACATACATAAGAAATATCATGAAAAATGTTTTTTTCAAATCATTTTTTAATAACTATGTACCTATTATTAAATGAGAGTGTGAATTCCATTGTAAACGAATAAAGAAGAAATATAATTTTCTTTCGGAAATAAGGATCCGTAGTAATGAGGAAATTCGGCAAATACTTTGAATGCAAACATAAAATCCTGATGCATACTATAATAATATGATTATGTTGTCGTGTAGTTGCAAATTTTTACAAAAGTAAATAATTTAAAAAATATATTTATTTCTACCTTCTCCCATAAAAAATTAACGTTTTTCCAAATTCTGCAATTGTGGACGTAGAAAAATCCACAATACGTCAATCGGAAGATGCTTAAATCATAAGAACAGATAAGCACTAAAACAGTAACATCTTTGATTCAGTGTTATAATTCCAACATTCAGGTAAATAATATTGATAACAAAATAGATCATTTGTCATATTGTCATAGAATTGAAAAAAAGTTAAACTTTCTTAATAAATTCCACGTCCCAAATCCGTAAATACAGCGATTTCAAGCACTCACTTTTAGCAATTGTAGTTGAGATTCGGGTGTTGGAGCTCAAGTGATCGAAGGTGAGACCTAAATAAAAAGAAATATTGAGAAATATGAATATGCATTTCAATACAAACTAATCTGAAATTATTACACAATCATTTCAAAATTATTCAAACAAATACAACATTAATGTAAAATTTAAAATACATACAAATTAAAAACAAAGTTAAAGAAATTTTTTTATTTTTGTTTTATTAATATATTTTTATTTTTAACAATTTAATAAGTCATTGTCAATATACTTACGCGATCTATTCTCAACAGTTTTGAATTTCCTAAAAATATTAAATAACTAGATTTGTTACCTTCCGGACTGGGGCATTTGCATTCATCCGAGGAATCTCCATTGACTTCCAAATGCAAAGCAAACCCGGGGATGTGTCTACGTATGAAATCTGCCGTCCGCTCGGAAAGTCCAAAAGTTGTGTCCTCTTCATCTTGGCGTAAGCAATTTGGGTGCGTATCACTTTCGCCCTGGCAGCGGCTGTCGCTGGAAATGTTGAGCTTGCGAAGTCCTAAATGTTAACAATGCATCGCAGACTTAGAAACAGAACTTCAACTTATAAAAATGTAAAACAAAAAAAATCCGTAAAAATCTGAATTAATGCATATTGATAAATTGACACAAAATTAATAAATGGGTACAATATTTATAATTGGTACAAAATTGATAAATGGGTACAATATTTATAAATTCGTACAAAATTGATAAATTGATAGAAAATTGATAAATTGATAGAAAATTGATAAATTAATAGAAAATTGATAAATTGATAGAAAATTGATAAATTAATAGAAAATTGATAGAAAATTGATAAATTGAAAGAAAATTCATAAATTGATAGAAAATTCATAAATTGATAGAAAATTAATAAATTGATAGTAAATTCATAAAATGATAGAAAATTCATAAATCGACACGAAGTTGATAAACATGTAGATATATAAAATAACCTTTCAGATTCAAAATTGGGAACTCGTAATCGCTGTCTGGATCAAAATCATCTAGAATTCCATCCATATCTTCTAATTCGTCCTCCTCGTTCACTTTAATGAATTGGTCCATAACCATGGAGTGAATGCAATCAGATTTGATGCTCAATTCTTCCAAGGAAGACAACTTCAGAATCTCCTTCCTGATCTCTCCCAACGCGTCCCCATCCTGGTGCATAAAATCCCAATCGAACGACACCAGCTTGGCGCGCGAGAATATTCGAACAAGAAATGCCGGTAATTGCGGATCCACGTTTTCTCCTCCAGTGATACTTAACCTCTTCAGCTTCGGAAATGGAACCTCATCCCACTCTGGAGGGTCATCTAGCAAATCCATGTTTCCATACTCATCCACTTCAATAGTTTCCATTGAAATATTCACATCAACTTCTTCCAATTGGGGAAAAATAGTAGTTACGACGCTGCTTTCGAGCAAGCTGATGATGGTATCACTGATGGTGCAGTACAGATCTAATTTTTTGAGTACTGGGAACGCGTTATCGATGTCATGGTCTAACCCCATAAGGAAATGATACAGAAAAGGCATTGGGATCCTTAACTCCATCAAGGTTGCCGAGACGAGCTGACCGATGGTGAAGATGTTCCGGAGGTTCGTTTCATCCGAGTAATCTTCTGATGGAAAGGGAAGGAAATCAATTGACAATTGCTCCACGCTAGGCTTTTCTTTTTGGTAAAATTCCACGAAGCAGTTCGTTATTGCTAGCATAGGCGAAATTAATTCGTAAGAATGCATAGCCACCGTTGGGAAGATTCTTTGATAATCTGGTTGAAGCTCATGATGAATAGCGTGTCCGTAATGGTTGACGCGCCTCAACAGTGGCGCATCAAATCGCGAATTCAGCCCTAGGCGCCAAATCCCGAGAGTTTGCAAATTTTGAAATGCATACACGGGCATTGAATTTGAATCATGTTCATCCGGTTCTTCATCCTCATCGTCACTATCGCCTTCATCTTTACTTCGTTGAAGGAAAAATCTGCATGCTTTGGCATAGTCAAATCTGATCATATTAGCACGCTTCATGTCCAGCTCAATCACTTCAGCTGCTCTTTTCGTCAGTAGAAGTCGTAAGAAATGTGCAAATGGGCAGAATTTGTTCATGCTTGTTTCCACACTAATGTATTGGAATTTAATTTTTGTCAAAATATTCCGGTAGACTGCACGGATATCTACCCAATAATATTTCTCGTTGGTTCGAAACGCATCATCGTCAAATAGGCAATCTTGACACTTCCCGTTGAATAATGAATATCCACCTTTCAGGTAAATATAATCGTGGTGGATCCCGTTGAAAATAGTGTCTTCATCTTCAGAATTACCCAGCAAATCATTAAATTCTTTCAGCGCTCGGCATGGACTTGCCGCAGCTATCCGAACGCAGAGGAATCGTCTTTTCTTCAAAATTTCCCGGGATTTGGCGCACCAGCGCAAATTAACCAAAGAGGTTTGCAGCAAATCCTGCGACGTCAAATTCTTCCAAATTTTTTCAATCAACTGAAATTCACAAAATACAACTTGATTCCTGGTATTAGGCATTGACGTAAATGTGCCAAGAACATTTAACAGTGGAGGTCTGGAGGTGCAAAATCTACATGTGCGTCTATAGCTGCAAAGTGGGATATCCACCAGCATTTTAAGTACAAGGTATGGGATAACTCCACTATAATTTACAATTGCCTTGCAGTGTTGCAGTTGAAATTTTAAATATAAAAACTCCCTCAGTTTTCAGTTTTTATTGCAATTTTAAACGACAGGATATCCCACCTTCGCACTGAATTGTTTCGGTGGTGGTGGATATCTCATCTTGAATAAATGCTGAATTATTACTAAATTACATTTAGGCTCGCTCACCCACTTTGCATCTCCACCGACAATTTTGTGAACACGGCATTCAAAAATAAACGCCAAATAATAAATTCAATATAAATTATGTACATGGGGGAAAAGAGTTAATATTTATTACCAAATCATTTGCAAATACTTGGCCATAAGCAGCTTGAACCCTGACGTCCTTATTGGCAACTTTGCCGCTATTTGCAGTCACACTCACGGAGCCTTCCATGCTGACTGTTATCCGGGTCTAAATGTAAAAAATTCATAAAAATTATTATTATTATTATACATTGTATTCAAAATACAACTTAATAAATGCACGAACAAAACAAAGGAAAAACTAACAGAAATCTGAAAATAATTTCCAAAATATAAATATTTACTGCATATATATAATGATGTTTTTCTAGAAAAACTGCTTCTTCAGACACAATTTACGAACTTATTATTTATTTAAATTATTTACCCTTTATAGTTTGCCAATAGACAGTTTAAAGTTCTTCAATCTTATATTAGTTATTACAGTATTTATTGACCAATCAATGTTTATTAAAAATTGATAAGATTGATAACGTCGAGTGAATTTTGTATTAAAATTCTATGATGATGATAATGACGAACAACTAGAACTTTACTACTTTGAAGTCGCACGACTCGAGAGCCACTGACTTGACAACTGACACTTTATTTATGTTTTAGTTTATTATTACATTTGGTTTTGGGATGCGTCACGTCGATTTCGTGTTTTGTCTGGCTATAACATACATTGTGACGATGTGACGGCAACTGCAAAAGAGCCGACCGGCCGACATGTCGGATTCAATTTAGCCGACAAATACCAAAGTGTTCTTCAATCTACCCGACATTTTTCAGCCGACATTTCTAACAAATCTTCAAAATACCCGACAACCGACAATTTTTCTAGCTTACCCGACAACCCGACATTCAAGTTGGCCGACAATATTGCCGACATTTTTCTGTCGGGTACAAAATTTCTTCAATTTGGCCGACATGTCGGCTTCAATATAGCCGACAAATAATCCCCTACCCTTCAAATCAGCCGACATGCAAAATTTGTTCAAGTTGACCGACATACCTATCCAATCTTCAATCCAACCGACATCCCGACAAATACATTCAAGTTAGCCGACATGGACATGCTTAATCTCTTTTACTGGCAGGTATTAAAATAAGATATGTTCGGATGAACCCCCCCCCAGGATTTCCCATGGCGTGTAATGCATAAACCTGACGTTGGTAATTATGAATGTCCTAACATTAATCCAGTTTAAACTAATGCTGACAATTTCTGACTTCTATAGATTTACTGGCTTAGTCGTCTAAATTTTGTTTCATTTTTATTGAAACAACGTTGAAAAGAGTATGATTCTACGGCAGTAGAAAATAAAACTAATGTCGCAAGAATTGCAAAAACTACACCATGCAAGTAACTTCCATCACTGTCGCATCTACTACTAGAAAAAACAGAAACCGTAGACTTAAAATTAAAAACATACTAATAGTGAATTTTCAATGCCAATACAAAAGTGTGATCAACCCGACAAACAATAACTTTTCAATAAGTTTTTATTTCCTAGGTTAAAATCGCATATATCAATTACAAAGACAATCTCTAATGGATCATAATTAAACGTGTTACAACTATTCTTAGCGGCTTTAAGACAACAAGTCATTTATGCAGAATACATACAATTTATTTCTTTTGTTTGTGTGAGTTATGAGAACTTGGTAGAAACTCAACTCACACTCACAGGTCCTTTACCTTACACTATTACACATGACCAAATGAATGTTCCACACAAACAAATGAGAGAAGGGATGATGGTGAAGTAAATCTTCTAACTCCACTACTATTACTTATGCCTTGACGACGTCGGCTGTGTATATCCGCGGACTGACTATACATATATGCTTACATATAAACCCACGCTATTACATATGTATTGAATAGTCTTCTGCTTGCTTGACATGTTCCTGCCTCTCGCTGCTGTGCTTGTTCTCATTACCGTTAAAAGTACATTTTTCACTCAATAAGATAACATGATTTTTTCATCTCATGCTTAGTAATAAAAATGAAAACAACTAAGTTGCATGATCAAATTTTGCTTGTGCAACCATTGATACAAATTATAGCTAGACATATATAAAGGATATGTTCGACTACGTATATTATTCTGGTCTTTATTTGTTGGAGCGAGATTTCTTTCTCTCCCCAGTCTTGCCTTCAGATTTCTGTCTTGATTTTGCCTCCATTTTTATTTCCTCTGGAGATATGTCCGAATCACTGTCGGTTACTACACGACGGGGTTTTCGGCGAATGTGAACCTTATGCTTCCGGTTTTTTAGAAAGCAGTACAACATTATGGACACAGCTAACAAGCCCAAAGTGATGACAGCGGCAAGAACTGAAATCAAAAAACGTAAAAACATATAGGCATTCAGTAAAGCAAAGTAATGAAATATTAACATTTTTATTTTAGAATAATTGCATTTAAATTTGTGCATCTTCTGCATGCAACGTATATTTCTCCTACGACAGACTACGCCTAAATCAAAAAAGGAAAAAATTCCTGTTGTTTTCCGCTCTTATACCAAGCATTACTATAACTATCTGTTATCAAAAGTGTAGTTTGGGATTAATAAAAATGAAGATAAAATTGCTTGTAAAAAGCATGTTGATCAATGCGAAACGTATAAATAGAAATATAAACATTCTGTATATAATAAGATTTGCATGTTTGCTATCCATACTCAAAGATAACCTGTAACTTGCTGATTTTGTAACAAAGTTTTCATTTTATTGCATTGATGTTTGAATACCGATCTTACACAATCATTGATTTTATTCATAATCTACATTTTCGATATAAGTAAATCAAAAAGCATTCTATAAATTACTTCTTTTAAGACCTAACCTGCAATAATATTTTGCGTTATTGCTGTTGTTTTATTTTTCATTTAATGTAGAAGATCTGTTTGTCTGATTTTATTTCGTAATAATTTCATCTCTTTCACGTTACAAATATATGCTCCTTTCGTTGGCGTACAATATTTTGATGAAAATATTACTCCTACAACTCAATTTTCATTTACTCAGCAAGCCATTCCTATACTATAACTGAGATCATGAAACATTCCAAAATGTTAGAAAACTAAAAGTAAACAACTTCCTGCAAAAATAAATGAAGTTTCATGCGGTTCATACACTAATACTATACATATTTTAAGTTGTCTTACAGAAACATACCTAAAACCATAAGGCTTACTCCTCCAACCACAACTGTGGAAAAGCTGCATTCACCCTGAAGCTCTGACGAAGGTTGCACAAATTTTTGTAGATTTCCTATCATGATCTTCTCTTTTGAATTTCCGCCGTGATAAATTTGAGTGTCAGTTGTAATTACTATGTCCTGCTCACCGTCACCGCGTACGGTACTATTATGAGAAGTTTTAACTTCAGCTGAACTTGACATAAATTGTAGACGTTGGGGGGTATCTGATCTCAGTCCAACAGTCGCATTTGCAATTCGTATTATCTCTCTGTTGTTGTCGTAGGTTTTCATAGCTTCATTAAAATTCGGATGAATTTGCTTCGGAGGAGGTGGACAGTGTTGGGGTCCTCGTACTTTTACTTCTAAACCACTGACGTGCTCCACATCTTTACAATAAAACTTCGGATCTTGAATGGTTCTGTCGAATATGTACACACAACCTGGACTCCCAAAGCACGCAGGGCAATTTCGATCGTACCGGCCACAAAGAATTTCTGTAATATGACCTCACATCAATTACGTTTTATTTGAAGTTAAGTTTTAATTGCCATTGCAGTTACAATGGTAAGCTTTGAAAATCAACGTTGAATAGAAATGTCGCCCTAACAATAGCAGTCAGTGTATAAATAACGTATTTTCATATATTTGCAAGGATATTCTTTATGATTTTTAAAGGTGTCAAGCATATGGAATCTTAGATACCAATACAAACAGCTGAGTACATTTTTGCATCATCTTCACTATGGGTAGCACTTTACCTATATTTTATGGTTTCCGTGAAAAAGTGTCATAGTATTTACTTTTATACATCTGTACATTTGCACTTCAGAGTACTAACCCTCTATAGGCAATATGATATATGGCTCTATTATATATATGCGTATATTAACAATGTACTTCAAACGTATAGAAACACATGTATTTGCAAGTGAAAGTCTGGTGAAAGTTCTATTTCTTTCCTATTCATCTGCTTTAGACAGGACGACTACAACGAACTACTAGATTTGGTTACGTTTTATACTGTATCATCAACTAATATTTTTTCATTGCTTTACAAATGATAATACTTCAGTCTACCTTTTGTTATTTCTTCATCTGTTATAATTTTTACTAATTGTATAAGTCCCTGTTTTCCGTAGTATTTACACCTAATTATTACCTTTATAGTAACTTGATTTATTATGCGTTCCATCTCATCTATATCAGCGAAAGCGTCTCAAATCTTTTCAATCGTTTCAGCACTGCCAATTGCATTATTTTCACATGGGCTTTAAGCTTCCTGACAATCGCGCATTTACTACTTTTTGATTAGCATATTAGCACATTTTTACACCTCTTGTACAGTACCATTCTACTCTATCTATATTCATGCTCCTTGGAACATTTACTTTTTCCGAGGCATGACTTTGGTTTATGAAACGACAGCCTTTTATACTTCTGAGGCTTCATTTTGTTTAGCTCAAAACCTGCCCTCACTTACATTTTGTTTTAAATTTGCATTTAATAGTATCTCTAATCTTTACTTATGCGTCTCTGGGAGGGGGGGGGGTTGGGTATTTTGAAACAAATATTTAACATAGTAATTTACTTTTTTTGTACATACCTTGCTGAGAAACGATTCTTGCGCTTGCAAACGCCAGACATAATGCAACCAATCCGACACACAAGACTATGCAGTTGTGCCTATTCATAGTTGATTAAGATTACACAATTACACTCAAACTGATACGTTCGCTTTTGCACTTGGGGTTTCAACTCCAAATGATTCCTCCTTGAACTCCAAAACTTTACTGAGAAAATTCTTAGGAGCCGCGGAGACTTATTTCATCCTCTCCGTTTACTTCACGAACACAAGCGGCTAGACGGTTCTATAATATAAAATTTTACATATCTCGACTTCAGACTCTATGGCTGGTGAACATAATATTCTGTTTCCATATGTACGATTTACTGCATTTGTAACTTGACAGTAAACTCTATACACAGCTTATATACTATTTCCACATATTCACAATATTTTTTATCCAATTATATGTAATATACACTAGTTTATTCTGACTATTTCCCTGATTTAATGTACTCATGGTGTCACGGGGTGAGGCTTATTTCCTAACACTGATAACTGGTCATCTTTATGTCTTTCTCTTATAAAATATCCTTTTCATCCACGACACTGCTCATACTGTACAACACAAGCTACAGAACACATTTGGCTTCATTCCCTCATTTTTTCTGTATAATGTTTCCAGATGTCTTTTATTTCACTTTATTTACTCATTTCGACGTCACAGGTGCTCATAGTAATAATTCCACAAAAGCACACACTTATTTACCACAGCTTTCAATTCTTTTCTATTTTGTCTTCAGTCAACTTTTTGTAAACTGCCAATTTCACGCTCTCTTCGATACTTTCAAGTTTATTTTTCCGGCACAAAAGACAGCATACTCCACAAACGATCGCTGCTAGGCCTAAGGGATTTATAAACACCACTTCATTAACATTTGCTACCTTCAAAGCTCATTCAATTAATCTTGGGTTAAATATCAACTGCGTAAACATTGACATTTATTATTAACAGCCTCGTATTTTCATGCATCGTTAGTTTTTCTACTTTCCATCCATAATACCACATACATATTTATCCTCGCCACACATTCTGTACCTGCTATTACTCCAACCAATGTGCATATAATGGGGACGTAATATGCCTTCATCGTCAACATCAGCGTATTAATGCTGTCCGTTATAGCCGTACCAAATCCTAATGATTGGCAGCAAATTTCCGCGAAGCAAAAGTCAAGTTCCTCAAATACACTTGTTTCATTCCATAGGACACATACAAATTCGTTTCTTTTATACCCTCCTATGCATCCTTTTTGCTGAACGCAGTCACTACAAGTCAATTTGTTGCATTGCTCACCTGCAAATGAAAGGTCAATTTGAATTACATTTTCTCTTAAGAGTTGATTTCACTGCTGTTGATAATATAACCGTTTCACCAACTTTCATAAATTTTTACTACAAACAATTATTTACTTACCTCCACAAGTTCTTTCCAACCCAAACAAGCACAAAATAATTATCAAAGACAACATTTTACTATGGAGATTTGGAGAAACTATTCTTACAAGCACTGCCCTTACACTACAATAATACTGCACTGACTTCAGCATTTTTGCAGGCAATCTGGCTTTGTGGTTGCTGTTTTTTTAAAGCGTCATTGTCATTTGATAGCCTTTCATTTGTCGACAATTTGTTATGCAAACAGTACATAAGTGTCAATATTACGCTGTCAAATACTCTATACTAACTTCTAAGGGTAGATCTAACTTCTGTTTGCATTACGTTTTCCTTTACACACACATAGATTAGTACACACCCTGTTTATTTCAACGTCTCACGTTTGTCTTTGTTTATTACTTACTCTATACGAATCATTGACTACTGTCGCCTGGTTTTAGGACCTTATCTATTACTTCATGCCCCTTAGTCTTGTTTCACTCTTCTTTACATTTCCACACCAGCTTATGTAAACTTCTACATATTCAATGCGTCCTCTCATGTTTCTTCATTTTATTATTTTTAGCTGTGCGGCCTTTATTTTTAATTTATTGGCGCCGCTTAAAACTCACTCATGTAGAACATATGTATACTACAGCTCCACAGCATTTAAGTACGGTTAAGGTTTTCATACAGCCGCTATGCTATGCATGCTTATTCACGACGCTCAGTCTCTTTTACACACATTTTTTTGGAGCCAGGTTCATCTCTTGGACCCTTTTTTGTAATCGCTTATACACTACTTTATTACGATTAGCGGCAATTACTCTTATCGGTCCCCATTAGTCTTTTAAACTAATTTAATATCTCATTCCTGGCGTTGATTTATGTCTGCAATAATGCCACACATCTACGACATATCATGGTTACACAGCACATACTACACCCAAATGCAAACCACGCTACGATTATTTCTATTAACTTCATCTCATTCATTGTTACTTTTACACGCATTTTGCATTACCGCTGATGACTTCCTACCCTGCCAAGGCTTGTTTGCATAATATTGTTTCCTAATTAACTTATTATTCATGATTACTTGTGTTCCCGTCTGGTTGTGACTGCTGTATTTATTACCTTTTTCATTCTGCCCTCGGGGTACAATCCAGCATTCACCTTTTTTCCTCCCACGTTTTTAGTACTCAACGCTCTCTTTCATAGTTACAACTTGGTTTGTCTGGGTTACAACTCGCACCTCTTTTCGGAATCTCAGTCTCCCAATTGCATACAACGGTTACTGCAACAATATATGTAAGCTGTCCTTACTTTCACCGTCATTTTATTTTACGTCTACCCATTTCTTTCTTTCACAATTTCCTTCATAACTGACTTTTCAACTGCAATTACTTTTTTACTTCACTTTCTCACGCTAACTATTTTACTTCTTTCACTTCTTATTACATAACTACACGTTCTACTAGTGCTTCTTCAATTTTTCTCTATTCATTAATTTTGTTGCGACTTTCACAGCTACTACTGCAGTTGTAGTTTTTCACAATCACGTGCGGTTTACGTGCACGGAAGACCCGTCTGCACATCACTCCAAAAGCAGCAATGAATATACACAAAAGCACCAGAAATGTTACTAACACTGCCAGTACGCTTTCCTTAGACAGAAACCCATTCACATACTCCAGCTCTGGTGTGTACTTCCCGATATTATCTTTAAGAGCTGGTGGCAGAGCTTTCAGAACCTTGTTTACCACAGATTCCACAGGTGTATTGCTTGGTGCATCAACACTCTTATGTCGGTACCATTCACTGTGTACAGTTCCGTTTGGAAAATACCTATTTCTACGGACAAGAGTGGTATTATAAAAAGTCAGGTTTATAAACACTCCTCCTTCGTACGGTATTACTGTGGTATCCATTTCAACTAACATATACTTGGCCAACGTTTACTTCTTATTTTATACTGCTTAGTTGACTTACAAAATCTGGACGTAAAACTCATCATTTAAAAAGCCATTACTCACTGATATTACACATCAGATTTTACTGTTATTACTGCTAATGTTTTTTCCCAGATTTTACGACGGTTATTACGATATGATTACGCATTATGTAACAGCTGCCTGTATCGGCAGCATAGTCATATCACGTGCATGTTTTATTTTCTCGCTCATTTCTTCTTGCAAACAACTATTTCTATTTTTTTTTTGACCTGTTTCCCATGTCTGTCATCTCTGCCTTTAATCACTTCATGCCACTTTCATAGACCTAATTACTATTCTTAATTACGGTCCTGTCACATTATTCATGACTTATCTTTTCGCCTCTCCCTCTCTCCGTACTATTTGTTATCTTCGGTGGTAATAACTTTAGTTCATGCAACCCGGATGCTGCTTCTGTGCCTTGTATGCATTACGAACCTGACCTTTTTCATTCATCCAAATTGCTTACGTACTTAAAATCTATTCATGCATCAACCTACTTTGCAGTACTTCAGCTTTGCGAATTCATTTAAAAACTCATTTGTTTGCACCATTCACTTCAGTCAGAGTTTCGCATATTCCGCACCATGTCCTCCACTCGGACACATTCGCTTAATTCCGAAGTGCAGAAATCTCAGCACGAACTACTGCAGGAATTGACCAAATGGTCTGAGAAACAAAACAACATTTACATAATATCCAATTCTTTGTTTACTGCTAGTGGTGGCGACGCTCGCCGTCTGTTGTGCGATTATCGGCGACCTGACAGTCCTTACGGAGTTGCTTCCGCAGACCTATTTGCCAATAATCTCCTAATCCACCGATTTCTTTTGTACACTTTATGGAATGAGAACCGTCACGACTTAAAGGTGAGCTTTGTATTACTAGCTCATTATTTTTCATCGTCCCTTACTAACACGTACTTTCTTTCCAGGGTTTATACGCTTCTCACTCAGGAAGTCGCAAAAAAACATTGGAAGGTGCAGGCCAATTATGCGTGACTCCTTCAAAACGCTACTGTTGGTGCGAGAAAGCCACAGCCGCTGATGATCCCCTCAGCATACGGTGCGACTTCTGTAATGTCAGTTATTATTTTCTATTTTTTGTAACATACATCGGAAATTTCTTTTTCTCCTTGTTCTTTAGCCTTATATTACTGCTTACATAACTAGCTACGCCATTTCTTCATTAAGCTCATTTGTATCTCATTAGGACTTTCTCACCTAACTTTATTGGGCAGAATGTATGGCTACTACTTCTTTAAATCACACCTTTGAGACATGCGCTTCCAGGTGGTATTTTCATCCTATTTTTTATTTACACTCTTTCAATTTCTCGACATATTAATTTTTTTAAACGTTTTCTTTAGGGTGTTTTTAGGTTACATTTTATCATTACGGTACACAGTGACCCTCGTAAATAGCTGTTGAAACTTTCTCCTTCTCATTGGCACTCACTTTCCAAACAACTCCCAACCTGAAAGCCGCATATTCGTCGTATTTTTTCCCTTGCTGATTTACCCTTTTGTTTTCGTGGTTTTATGTATACGCTCTTCGCGGTTTTTGAACGCATGGCAAACTGCAGGAACTCTTTTATACTGGTGCTTTCTTGGAGCTTTATTACAAGTGGATATCTACTAATACACTTTAAAGCTTACACCTGAAAGTAACAACATTATTTTCTACCACCTGCTTGTTTCGTAACTGCAAACACTACAATTCTTTATCACGGTATACACAACTTTATCATTTAAATATACACAATCTTCTGATCGACTACTTCACTTTTGCATTCCACCGTCGTTTGATCTTTACAGGGTTGCTTACAGATTCACAACAATGTACATTTCCCACAAGAGCGCCTTTCTAATACTCGCAGTTCTCCTCTACGTACATTAAAAGACGTCCCAAGGCAGAACTCATGTGTCTCATTTTTTTATTTTCGTGTTTGGTTTGTGTCCTTGTTGACTTATTACAGTATTTATTCTTTGTTCTACAATATTCAATCTGCCTTTTTGTATATCTACAAACCATACTGCAAAGTTCAGTGTTCGAGGTTGTCGAATGTAGTCCCACAACTGCTACAAAAACATTCATCCCACTTATACAAATTTCGTATTGCTTTATCTGTGAGGCGATGATGAAGGGAGGGACATGTAGTCAGCGAAACACTCAGGCCGCCTCTTCCAAAATCTACTGCATGACTTTTGTTTTACAACAAAAGCTGAGGCGCCGCTTTATTTTCATTAAGGATTAACATTCTATTAATTAATTGCATTTTGACTTTGCTTTTTATTTCGAGTATACACTACAGTCCCTCTCCTTTTCCGATGCTGTTACACTTATTTCAACATTTAAGACTATAATCCTAATTGTTTCCGATTTACATGTTTTCCCTGATTGTTATCTGCTTTGCATTCAGTTGCTTCTGTGGCCACGCTCTGATTTGTGCATATGGTGTGAATTCTTGGGCAGTTTGCCCTACTACCGCTTCCTCACTATTTACTTTTAGACCTCACCTTTCCAACGTACACTTTCTTCATACGACAATTTCTACAAATTTGTAGTTACAGAATTGCTTTTACCACTTACACTGTTTTTAATCATGTTTAATGAATTATTACAATACACATGTGTAATCTATAGAAACGATATTTGCGGCAAAATGACAATGCACATGAGCTTTATACATTGTCAAAAATAGTTTTCACTTTCAACTGATTTTTGTAATCATGACAGTCAAACACAAGTAAGTATGTGCAGTAGTATGTACAAAGGCAGGCTCACTTTCCCAGGCAAACAGCCGAAAATTGTGTGTAACTGTTTTCCACTTATTTTTGTCCCACTTTGATGCCAAACATCCGTAATTATTCCCAAATGCCATGCTTTCCTCTGTTAGGTGTATTCCTTCTACTTTTTTTGCCCCCTGTCCCTTGCTTGCTATACATGTCGCGGCTTGTGACTTATGCCTTCAACTCATGACTACATTTGAGCGGTTTGTATTGCGGGTTGAGTGCTTTCACTATCACTGCCGCTGTACGGTCTTATTATTTATGTACATTGTCCAACACACATCTACAAGTATTTTTGTTTTTTAGAAATGGGCACATTACATATGTTCTGGCGTGACAGAGGATCAAGCTAAAGCGTTGGAGAAGTTCAAATGCATACTCTGCATAGGGTCCCCCAAGATTCCTAGCATTTTCCGTGAGTGACAACTGAAGCTGAATATAAAAAAATAGACTGAGTTTAGCGAATGATTATTCTGCTAAGCATTTGTTTCATCGACAGTATATTAACACGATCTTAACCTGCTCCCCGTTTAATTTATACCTTATTTCTGTGCATGCGTTCGTCGTTGACGATCTATTGATTCAGGACTACCTGCACAAACGTCTTATCATTTGAGACACGTCACGGTTGGTTTTAACTACTTCTCATCTCCAGACTTATACAGCTGAATTCACACGTAGTATACAGTTCAAATAATACAATTGTACGGGTTGGCTAGCTCTTGATTCGCGAGAACCGTTTATTGCTAAATTCAATACATTTGATACTGCTATATAATCATGTAATTGTATGCCAAAAACAACTTTGTCATTGTGTACAAAAACGAGACCTACATGATATTATTACACTGAATATAAGACAGATCCCTTATTCATTTTCTATTTATTAATCGCCTATCACTTTCACAATGCGTTGGAACGTTCCAACTTTATGTGGCAAACAATGCAGATTTGTCAGTTTACATTACCGTGTCATATACAAACACGTTTTTTCCCTACAAATCCCAACGTCCCCTTGATTTTCCGACCGTCTAGCGTGATTACCAATTCTCTACATTACAGCTTACATCGTGTGTGTCTGTGGACTCACTTTAATAACATATATGACATAATCAGGACCGATTATGTCCATGATTATGTTCGAAAGTACAACTGATTATTTTTGGCGCGCGTTCGTTATGTAGTATAACTCACGGCCCACGAATGTGGTTAACTACAACTACAGAAATATTTTGTCCACCACAACTACATATCACCTTATTTCATTTCTTATATTTTCTTGTACAGGTACACATAAACATCCCAAAACCGCGGCGTCCGCCGAAACACCCGGCATGCCAGCCGTTGTTAAACCAACCAAATTGTTTGACAACGAACGATCCAAACATGATGCGTCTGTGGACTCTTCCTCTCCGGACTCATTACAGCGGCCGGAGGAAAAGACTTGTATCCCTAAACCAGACCGACAAAGCAGCGAGTCGGAAAACTGTATAACCTCCGACACAGGGAACAGCAGTACGGAGTCGGAGAGCGATGGCGGTGACAATGATAGCGTTGTCACTTCTGGTACTACCGGTGACAGTTCTATGAAATCGCAGAGTAATACGGGTTCGAGTAATCCCAGCGATCAGTACGACAGTGACGAAGGCAGTGTGGAAGGCTTGGACAGCGATCTAGTAGAAACTCTTGACCAGTCAACGGATGACAGGCCCACCTCCGCCGACAGGGAAAGCAAATCTTCAGTTGGATCCCATACATCGGGGAGTGATTCTGAGGGTTCTGGTGACACAAGCGATAGCTCCGGGCTGTCGTACCACTCACAGTCCAACAACAATTCCATGGTGAACGAAAGTCACAGCATAGACCAGAGTAATGAAAGCTTGTCTGATGACAACAAAAATATACACAGCGACACCCATGAGGAATGTGAGGACAGCGAGGACGACCTCACTGACATGCACGGTTACAACATTCCAGGTAAGCAACCTCGTCCTCATACCTGTGTATTCCTCATTCTTCAAGTTTTGGACATGTTCGGATGTACACAACTACACCGGTTATGCATGTCTTTAATAAACATACCGCTGGGAACATTGGTTCCATACGTTGTTCAACTGATCGAGGCAAGGATGAGGCCGCTTGGTTGACTTTAGATAAAGTTGATTTAAGGACAAGTGAGTGGTGTGATTATTATGTGACTACTACTTTGTTATTTCAGGGTCAACAGGCACATTTAAAGTTCCGGAAGCCGATTGGTTGAACGTAGTTGCACTCAAGCGGCTGCAAAACAAAAAGACAACTTCAACAGCGGACTACAGCATGCAACGTGATTACGGTGATGTCCTCAGCAAATACTTCACAAATACAGCGTTCAAATGCCTGCCGGTTTTTTCCAAAGCAGTGTTCTGAAAACCTGAGGAAACTGGTCGCATATTTCTTCGACTGTATGCTCGCTGTGTTAGCAAGCAGTGCTCCGCTTCATACGCCTTGCACGTTGTGGAACCCCCGAAAAAAAACAAAGCGGCTGAGATATTTGTTCGGTATGTACCTGTAACTACTGTATTGTAGCTTCCCAAATCAGACTAGCATACCAAGTTTGTATTTTGTCTGACACGGTTTTTGTTGCTCGTATACCTGTCTTTTTAAATATGATCCATGTTTATAGGCCCTTGTAGTATTCCGAAAGGAATTAACTAGTGATTAAAGCGTAATAACTAATTATATTACTAGATTAACTAGCGGAGTTGTTAACCATACAAAAGACGAGCAGCTGTGTAGACCATTAAAAGGCAGTATGAGAAAGGAGGCTAAGAAAAAGCTTAAGACAATTAAACCGTCTGTTTTGCGCTCCAAAAAGTTTGCAGAGGCAGATCTGGAACTACTGAGAAAAGGCAACTACGACGTCGTAAAAACTCTACGCCGGTACCAACAGGCTCGGTATGAGGTAAGTCGTACATGTAAGATTGTCAACACGGAGTATACAAATGCGCTATAATGTAATCAATTTGCAGGCGAACGCTGACGGAGATTATCACTCAGACGTTCTAATTGATTTGATAATGACGTATCTTCACCAGAAGCAGAACAACAAAGGTGGTAAGTTCCCTGGGGTTGTACAGAGTATATCCGTATTCCCGTTCTGGGTAGTCATGTTTACGGATCACCAACTCACGTTGTTACGCGCGTTAAGTAAACTACGACACGTTGTACTATTCTTGGATGCAACCGGAACCCTTTGCAAAAACTTGCCGGAACCATTTGACCAGCAAAAAATATTCTATTACGCGTGAGTTTGTTGTACCTCTTCATATGTTGATGATCGCTATAAGGTGTACACGTTATGTTAACCTTGCAGACTGGTTGTGGAACCACATCGGCGTGGTGATCCACCTGTACCGGTACTAGAATTTTATACCGGGAGGCAAGATGTGGACGCAATCAGCCACTGCCTACAGATATTTCTGTCCGCGTAAGACAAGAACTTGGTAGTTGTTATTTATAGAAATGGTACTGAAATGATTCTGAACGTGTACAGGTACAAGAAGAAATACAACTTGCACGGCAGAGACGTAGGAATAGCCAGAATTGAAATAGATTTCAGCAAAGGTTAAAGTACAGAAACTATTAGTTTATTATATACAGCAGATACGCTAACAAAATAACCTATAATTATTCAGTGCTCTAGCTTTGCTCGCGGCTAGCGTCCGAGTTTTCCAGCAGTCTGTGGCGGCGGACTATATGCGTTATTTATGGAAGGTTCTGGATGAAGGTGAAGAGTGTGCTAGACATGACATGGTATACCTGCACGTCTGCAGAGTACATATACATAGATTCTTTGGTGAGAAACTGCGCAAGCTGTTTCCAGCTAAAAAAAAGAAACAACGTAGATCGGAGAAAGCCAAGTTTTGGACCAAGTGGATGTACGCTTTTCTCGGCACTAAAGATCTGAACAGTATATACAGGAGAATGAATGATTTGCTCCTTATAAGTGTTTCCCCCTTTGCCACACAGGAGGTGATCGCCGCTGTGAGAGATATAGGTTTGCCGACAGAAAAGAGCGGTGAGTATGAGCAACAATTTTAGACATGCTTTCACTAAGAGCCGATACTAATCGCATGTGTACAATGTGTTAGATTCTGCACCGTGGAGAAAGTACGAACTTTTGCACGACAACAGCAAGATGCCTTTCTACAAAAGATCTCCGTTTGGACAGCTAGCTTGTATCATGGAGGAAAGACTTAAGCAAGAGAGTGAGGAAGTTTTCGACGCTGTGGTCAGGGGAGAACTGACCCTGGAAAGAAATGAATACCACTGTCCTGCCCTCGTGAAGTACATGATACATGAGATTTTTCCGTACACACCTGTCCTGAATAAGTCCATCTTCAGTTTCACAGGACTACCGACACGCGATGACACTACTAATACGGTGGAAAATTGGATGAAAATCCTTAAGCATGATTATTTTAAGCATGTCATAACGAATAGGTCCGGGATGAAAATACCGCGGTTAGTTCGTGCTCACTGGGAACTTAACGAAGGTGAGTGTTTAGAATAATAGTAAGGTTGTATAGATGCACCACGAAACGGAAGTAAAAGTGCTGACAGTTTTTTGTTTTCTATACAGGAAAACTCAAACAAGCGTTAGCTACTGTGACCGACCAGTACGATGACAAGGACGATTCAGAGGAGAGCGACTTTGAGGAACAATTTGGTACGCACGTTTACTAGTGGCTTTAGTTCACAACATGTAAGAAGTAAACCATGTTTGTGCTGTAGATTACTACGCCTTAAGCAGTGAGGATGATGCAGCGCAGCAGTCTGGTGACAGCGACGTAAGCCCGGAGAAAGCGTTAGAGCAGTGGGGACCCAAGCGACAACCCGGAGATACACCAAATGATAATGCAATTTATCAACTACCGCTTGTTCGTTGGGGTGGTCAGGCGGAAATCAACGGCGCGGAAACAGTGGTAACCAACACTTGTCCTATCGACAACACATTACAGATGCTAGTGTTTATGAAACATAACTCCGAGGTAGGCAATGAGTACATAAATAGCAAGAGTAAGCACAACAACGGGTTTTTAGAACGGGTCATTGCGAGAATAGAGGAAGGAGAGAGTGTATTAGCCAAATACATATGGTGCACAGAGGGATTGAAGATGAAAGTTATGCAAGAGTACGAACTGTGGGGTGAAGAAAGAGATTACGGTTTGCAGCCACTTGAAGATTGGCTAAACATATTTCTTAAACAGAAGAAATGTCTGAACAAGAAATGCTTGAGCTACAAAGCCACTACGCGTACGGAATCCGTGTTGTCGGTCGTTGCTGGAAGTTCTAAACAGTTTCTAGAACGAGTTCATGAAAAGAAAATAAAGAAATGCAGTTTGTGTAGCGGGAAAGTAGAAGAAACGTTGAGATTCAACGGCTGCAGTCCGTCAGTTGTAGTTTATTCGTGCTTCACCTATGCCAAAGAGAGGGATGAAATTGTAATCACAAGCAAGGAGAATGAGGTAGGAATTAGCCAGGTAATTCTGGGAGAAAGGTATGATGTGATTGGATATACTCTGTATTCACCAGCAAAACGACACTACTACAGTGTGCTGGTCATGAGTGAAACAGAAAAGTATACGTACGACGGCATGTGTAATAACATTCAACGTCGCAAAATAGCTAGCGATAACGACGGAGTAACAACTGTTTGGTTAGTGAAGGCACGTATGTGAAAAACACGACAGAGTGGTAAATTGTCGTAGTAACGATGAAATCCTCCCTTGCTCTGCGTGTTGTTTGGTTGTTTATTGTGAAGATGTAAAAAATGTAGTATGGCTTACAGTAATTTTACAGTACATATTAACAATAAATGTTTGAAGACCTGTGTTACTAAAGTAGTAAATCTAGTTTAGTATTTACAATTACATACCATTGAAATGTCAAATAAAAAATTTAGAACCGTGTAGTCCATAAATCCAGAAGCGCATCACGAAATAAATGACCTCATCAATACAATAACAAAACCATCATTGAGTATAGCAACCGGCATGGGATTTCTTGCAGTCAAAGCCCTCACGAAAATATGAAACACTTTTTCGGGCCAGCTGGTGGGAGGGAACAGCAGTAGCATTGTACTGACATCGTAGTTAAAAAAACGAAAAGTAATCCAATCAATACGTTGAATGTGTAACAGTACGACTAATCTACGTACGCAGTCAATACATCTTAAAATGCATACATGCTAAAATAATGTGTTAACTACTTGCAGAGCCTGTATAAGACAGAGGATAATAAATACGAAACGTACTGTATTATGTGCTTCGATCATATGCTATCGTGTAGGCCTTTTTTAAAGTTAACGAATCCGCACCTACTGCTCGTATGCGACTCTCAAACCTCTGCATAATAATCCTAAGCTAAAACTTTTCTGGTTGCGTTACATATTTAACTGCTGTAGTAACAATAAGAGCTACTTGTATAGATTTACTGCAATAATAAACAGTTGTGGCTATTTGATGTTCTGGAAAGCGTGCCTGCCTAGTTTACCAGGACTTTAGGGGGTAGGTAAGAATCAACAATATCTCTGAATTTGACAGTGCTAATTTGAGTTGAAGGTGTAATTAGAATCGCTGGTTTGCTAAATACACTATATATCGCTACTAATGCAGGTGTCACTTGGACTATCCACCTTAAGCCTGAGTGCAATAATCGCAGAAAATTCCAACGAAGAAATGATGTAATCAACTTAATCTGTTTAAAAATACTAGGATGTCAACATCAAAAAGTTGTAAATACTTGTTTGAAGTGAATACACCTTGTAGCAATATGAAGGTGGGCAACCCATTTTGCATTTAAACAAATGGAGAAAAATCATCCCTGAATTAGCGATATGTAGTGATCTGGAAATGTAACACTAATATTACAAAAATGTAATTTCAAAAACTGATATGAAAAATTGTGCCAAAGCTGAAAAAAAATAATTTAATAAACAGACTTATACCTATGCCCCATGCGCACAATCCAGAATGCCCGCCTAATATGCCGGGCAGAAACCTGATATTAGGAGGCTTATTAGACATATTGAGCATGACCAACGGCGCATGGTCGAGACAGGTAGGGATTGTCATATAAATATTGCAAACACTGGTTGGTAAAGTTCTGCTTGCAAGAGTTACATCAAAGCGTTCTCCGTGCAAAATTCTAATTTAAAAATATAAACAATTTTGAAATGAATAAAAATCACAGCAAATGGATATACTGAATATATTCAGTAATGACTTACTCCAATGTAGAAACATATATCTGCATGTACATACGCCTATCGTGTCACCATAACCATGACCTAAATACACTAAATGTTTATGAACCTTGTCACGTAACCTGTTTGAGTAGTGATGTCTAATGTTAATGTTTTATTCTGAATACTTTATATACAGGTATAATCAAGGTTTGCAATGCGTCCAGTTTTAAATGTTTCGTGACATGGATGACAGATTGGATTAATGAAGACTATATAAATCAAACAAGTTTTGTCAAAGTCATGTCAAGTCATTTAAGTTTGACCCGGGTTATATCTTCGGTGAGCTGAAGGTCAAGCGGATACGATTGTCGAACACCTCCCCATTTAACAGCCCAAAAATTTAGTAAAAAAAGAATTCCAGAACATTTCTTGGAGATTGGTCAATTTTTGAAATTTGACCTGGGTTAAATGTTCGGTGACCTGCAGGTCAAGCGGTCAAGTTTATGAGAAACTTCCACATTTAACATCCTACATATTTATTAAAAGGAAGATACGCTGAAAATGTTTTTGAAGTTGGTAAAGGTTTGAAGATTGAACAGGGTTAATTGTTCGGTGACCTCAAGGTCAAATGGTTACGAATACCGAAAACTTCCTGGTTGAACATATTAATGATTAAGGCCGGGAATTTGCGAAAAATGCGAAAATTTCAAAACGGTGTGCTAGACTATTCCCACCCGGGTAAATATTAACCCCCAACACTAG
>JAQGAK010002103.1:0-23140 GCA_034696945.1 Lipothrix lubbocki
AAATAAATAAATAATAATTAAAATAAATAAATAATAATTAAAATAAATAAATAATAATTAAAATAAATAAATAATAATTAAAATAAATAAATAATAAATTAAATTCTGCTACACAATTTGTTCGTTTATTTAGCTTCATGGGCCGACAGCCAACAAGTAACCACAGCAGCGCCCGGAAAAATAACATCAGCAACCATCAAAACATGGAGACATTCATAAAATCTTACAACTCTCTACGAGTCATGCAGAAACATTGGGATATGACTTGGAGACGCTTCCATACATTTTTCGTCATTATATTTGTCCAGGCTATAATTCTAGGATTCTATCAAGTCGTGGTCATGAGAACGGTGAAACCGCTTGTGGTCACAGGTGCTGCTGCATATTGCCTGGCATTATTCGTATCCCACATATCCGCCTCATATGAAGTGTCTACCGAAATTTTGCACTCTTGGAAATGCGAAGAGAGACCATCGAAATATTTTCGCAAATATTTGCAAAGCGTCCAGCCACTGTACACAAAGAACGGTAATTACGGGTTCATTGATAAGGGACTAACTTTGACGTTAGTAGCAATAATAATTTCTAATGCTGTTAGTTTAATTGTTGGACACGATCATTCCCAACCTCAACAGACGGATTTTCATTAAAAATAATAGTGATAATCAATAGGAAATTTCATATTATTTTAACTCACTTTCCAGTGTTAGAAATTACAAGCTAAATAATAACAGATCCATTAATTTTTTAATTTAAACGACAAATAATATTAATTATAAAACTATAAAATAATTGTAAAACTAAAAAATAAATACAAAATAGTTGTAAAACGAATACAAAATCAATAAATTAAAAATAAAATATAAAATAAATGCAAATATGATCCTAAAAATGGCAAAATTTTGATGGAGGTGCGGGGTATCGATCCCCGTACCTCTCACATGCTAAGCGAGCGCTCTACCATCTGAGCTACACCCCCATTCCTGAAATTATGATGGAATTTACTTGGCCAGTATCTGATGTTGGCCTGATTTTGAATGGCCAATAATTAGGAGTATGTGTATCACTAACAAACGTGATCAAGTACGGCAAATATCTAGTATGTAATTAGACATATGTACATACCTACACAACTATGTCAACTATGCAATTCCACAGAGGCTGCAAATTTGCGAAGGAGACAAGTGAAGAAAGGATTGAACAGGTTTGCAATGTTTTTCTATTGTAATCCCAATTGTGCTGAATGTAAAATAAACTCACACACGCAGCAGTTTCTTATCCCCAACATATTCAAATGTGCAGAACCATAATGGATTAGCATGCAAAACACAAATAGAATATGACCGCATTTAATTTGTTTTAGCTGCACGTACGGATTCCTGCGTTGTATGTACTTATACGCGGAAAGAATAATCCAAATAATTATTACAGCCTTGGCATTGATCTCAAGCTTTTAGGCAAATATTGCTTATCTTGTGCTAACTTACACAACACATCTGGCAGCTTAATATCATCAGCCTTCATTCAAGCTATGTAGTCAATGTTTTTTATTCAAGTTCAAAGGTGACCGTTCCGATAGGTATTTACATTAAACAGCTGAAGCATATTGGCACTGCTATTTATTGTAGTATTATTAAGATTGTATCCAGTGAAAATTACTCCAATTTGCATGTAAAATAATGGTTGATAGCCTGGTTTGCAACTTCGCGCAAATAGAGTTGGTCCATCTTAAGTCTCCACCAACGATATGCATAAATAAATTAGCGCAATCTAAAATCGGCATAACGCCGCACTAAAAAAACGAATAATGCGAAAACGAAACCGTTCATTATTCATGTTTTCATCGGAAAATTCGTATTTTTTCCACTAGTTCAGTATCCACAGCCTGACTATCCGAAAATTTTGGTTCGGTTCTGTTGGTGACAAAAATAAGCCGAAAACAGGTTCCGTTTCGGATTTGAGTTTTATCCGAACCGATTACATTCTTAGTCATACAAAATTTACTCATAGTTCTTATCATATTTAAATGAACAAAGCTAGTAAAGGGCAACAAATGTACAGAGATGTATAATTTATGCCTATGTAGGTAATATAATTTCCTATCACCCTTTCCTTGACAGGGCTTCAAAGCTAATACCTAAAGTAGTAAGAGGAAACCACTTTGGTATGTACATACCTGGCGTAACATACACTTGCTGTAATATACATACTACATACATATATATTGTCTTATTTCTTCTGATTAGATATTAATAATAATGGTTTTATAACGACCGATTTAGCAGAAGCCCGTACAATCGGTTAATTATACATTTTTACTCCATTCGTACAAGTGATTATAAAAACGTTTCCTCATTACATAATTCACATATTAACATATATTGTCATTTAGGTTTATATCAGGTTTCTGAAAGTTAGTGTTCGGGTGGTTATTCCACTGAGGTGCATAAACTGTGAATACGGTTATTCAGACTTTTAGGGATGTACAGACTACGTACATTCAGAGTTGATGTGTCAATCTCTCCGATCATATCAACAAAATGGCTCACTTTTGATTCTTAACCGAGACTCCATCGTAGAAGTACCCGCAACCCGATGACTGTTGAGCCTTCAGGAAGGAGACGGCATCTCGGGACGTGCGGTTGCACGTACTTGGGCGAATCTTGTGTTCCACTTGTTTCTGTGTTCGTCTCTTAACCGAAGTAAATACTTCGGTGATTGGTCTTAAGGTTCTACCTGAAATGTTTTCTTCAGATCTTTGCTACTTCAGTTGTCATTGGTTCCTTTCCTTTTTCTGATCGCTTTTGTCCAGTATGTATAAATCTCGTGAATATTCTCATAAGTTTAATTAGATATTAATGAACCGTGATTATAAATGTATAGCTACCAATCCTATATATGTGAGCTTAATGTATTTTTATCACTTTGTTTGACACAGCTTTAAAGCCAGATTATCTAAAGAACCGAACGAAAGCGCGTATACTTACCTGCGTGTACCTGCTCTAACATTAGTATCATTTAATGTTTCACACGGAAATTGACTTTCAGAGTTTTGAGGTCATTCCGAATTCCCATACTTCATATAGTTGATTTTAAATCATATGCCGGCATGACATTTTCGGTATAGATAAAATAATAGTGGGTTAAATAAAAAATAGTGGGTTAAATAAATTTTAACCAAAACGCTAAATGAGAAATTCACATCAATTCAGTGCTACATATTCCGTGTTGACAGAGCTTTGTTGTTTGAGAGATTGTTGTTTGACAGAGCTTTGAAACCAATTGTACCAAAAAAGCAGAAGGAAAGCAATTATACTTTTATGAACCTGTCCTAACATTAATTAATGTTTCAAACGGAAATTGACTTCGACTTGAGTTTTCTAGTCATTCTGAACCGAATCCACACTCACCGATTCCCTAATATTATTGAATTTAAATCATATGCCGGCATGACATTTTCGGCGGAGATGCAAATTGGGTTAGATAAATTTTAACCTAAACGCTAAATGAGAAATTCACATCAATCCAGTGCTACATATTCCGTGTACATAACTCCCACTGTGCATTTAAAATAATCGTGAATGGCCCATTTTGCAACTCCGCGAGAATGGAGTTGGCCCATTTTGCGTCTCCACTGGCAATGTAAGTAAATATTAGAAGATTATTCTAAGGCAGGCATCTCACCGAATTCTATTAATAAACAAGTTGTAATATATATTTACAAAACGAATTCATATGTCCGCCCAGTGTTTACTGTTCATGCCCCACTTTTGGTGGAAACTTTCATCGGAAAATCTGTGTGTTTTTGACCAGTCCAATATCCATTCTTCTAATTAGATATTACTGAACCCAGGATTATATATAGCTACCTAGTTTATACGAGTTTAATAGAACTACTTATGTGAATTTATGTACGTGTTCTAACATTAACATTTATTGTTTAACACGGAAATTGACTTCCAGAGTATTCTAATGTCAGGATTCACACCCATCCATTCCCTAAAGTAGTTGATGTTATATCAGATGCTTTCATGCCATTTACGGTAATGTAAGTAAATACATTAGGATTATTCAGAGATAAGATCTGAATCTCACCTCAATCTACTAATAAACAAGTTGTATATATTCACAAAACGAAATATGTCCACCCTTAGGGTTTACCGTTCATTCCCTACTTTGGTGAAAACTTTCATCGGAAAATCTTTGTTTTCGACCCGTCCTTCATCCAAAACCCAACTGTCCTTTACTCGAGGAACTACCGAAAATATTTTACCCGCATTTTAATAATTTGATAAACTAAATTTGAGTGTTGCAAGTATGGAGCGCAGAAATCGTTTTACCCATTTTCGTAATAATTTACCAAGTTTTCATCGCTCACATAGTCAACACCCAATCATTAAAATTGTGGAAATCTGTGGCAAATTCGGCATTGTACCTTATATTTGGAATGAGCAGCATCAAAGTTTTCAACTGACGAACTCCAGACTTAAATTGTTTCATTGGCGTTTTAATATATTCTTGTACTGCTTATACGTGTCGTTTTTGTTTGGGAGGTACATTCAGTTGAAACAGGATTCACAGGGAACTGCGAGTGCATTGGAAATTCAATCCAATGCCACCGGGACTCTGTTTGCTGTTGCAATTTTTGTGGAATTAGTTAAAAACTGGAAGGAATTTCATATTACTATCAACCGGATTTCGTGGATGAGTTCAGCTGCGAAAAAATGTTAGTTTCTCCATGTTGTTTAGAATGATTGTGAAATAGTAAATAATTAAAATATTAAGGAATTAGTTCTAAGCAATCAAATATTTAAAAATGCATATAACTTTTAATTTCAGTTTCACGGAATGATTCTTCATTAAATAAATTAATGTCAACAATCTCGAAGAAAATCAACAAAGCCCATCGCATTTGCACCTGGATTACCCGCATCCTTGTTTTCCTATTCACAGTACGGATGCTTGCGCGACCTGAAAAATCAAATCATTTCTCATCGCTGATTCCGAATGTTAAGAACATGCAAAAATGGAAACTCTTGCCCTTTGCCTGTCTGCATTGCTATTTATGGTGCCTTCAATTTTATCCTCTCTTATTTTATGCACAACTGCAGTTGTACCTTGGACAAACTTTAACGGAATATATGTGGTAAGTCATGTCTTGCCATAAAAATCAAATAAAAAAGTAACAATTTCTAATTTACAATAATTTAAATTAATCTGCATTTTGAACACATAACGCAATAGTACGAAGTAAAACAAAACTAATAAAAATGGAGTAGTAAATAAATAAGGACCACTATTATCATGGTCGAGTATTTAAACTTTAAAGTTTGCTATAAATAACGTTTGCTAGATGATTTAGATGATATACTGGTACACTATGTATATATTCATTGTTTTATTCTAGCTTCATGGGGCGACATCCTACGGCCAACCATAGCAATAATAGCATCGGAAATCACCAGAACATGAAGACTTTCATAAAATTCTTCAATTCTCTGCGAGTCATGCAGAAACATTGGGACATGACTTGGAGGCACTTTCATACGAATTTAGTCATTATATTTGTCCAGATAATAATTATTGGATTCTATCAAGTCGTTGTCATAAGAACATTGAAGCCACTTGTAGTCACCATTACTGCTGCCTATTCTCTAGTATTATTTGTATCCCATGTATCAACTTCGTATGAAATGTCCACTCGGATTTTGCATTCTTGGAAAAACGAACAGAAACCGTCGAAATATTTTCGCAAATATTTGCAAAGCGTCCAACCATTGTATACAAAGAACGGTAATTATGGATTCATTGATAAGGGATTGACTTTGACGTTACTGGAAATTATAATTTCTAACGCGGTTGGTCTAATTGTTGGACACGACCATTCTCAATCCCAATCTTTGGATTTCAGTAAAATATAAACCATTCTATGCTGGAATGTTATTATTTCGTTTCATTCTACACCATTTAATATTAAAGAGAAACAAGGAAAAATAATATCAAGGCAATGAATTCCCATATATTCAAGATGTAAGAGTGGAGATAAATAATGCATTAAATAAAGAAATACAAAATGTAATTGCAAATATGCAAAGTAACTAAAAATAGAAATAAGCTAAATGTTTTCAAATACAAAATAGTTTGCTAATCAAACCAAATATACGATAAATCAATAAAAAAGTATTAAGGTGCGCATAAGGAATTATAAAATAAAAATAAAATAATAATAACATCATAACATGTATAATTGTAAAATACAAATAATTATAAAGGTAGAACAAAATGATTGTGAATATAAATTTAAAAGAAATTGTAGCAATTATATTACATCAGTGTAAAATGAAAAAAATTAAAAATGTATTCAACAAAATTAAGTAAATAAAAAGCAATTGTAAAACAAATACTTACATGAAAATCAATACAAAACAAGTCGTCGTTGAAGAGGCACATATGAACACGCAAGCTAAAAAGCAAATGTGAGTGCTACTAGCGGTGTATTTCTAAAAGTGTTACCTGTAAGTATGAACATACCGTTCAAAATACGTGGCAGAAATTTTATTGCCGATACAAAGCATCATGGCAAGAAAAATTTGTCCCTTCGTCGAAAACAACACCACAAATGTTAAATTTCGCGTCTTATATGTAAGAAAACTCCGTCTGGCAGCAGCATTCAATGTCGTAGAAGTTGATAGTAGCCTCTTCAACAATTATGATGCTACAATGATCTAAAAAAAGGCCAAAATTTTGATGGAGGTGCGGGGTATCGATCCCCGTACCTCTCACATGCTAAGCGAGCGCTCTACCATCTGAGCTACACCCCCATTCTTGAAATTATGTTGGAATTTACTCAGCCAGTATTTGATTATGGCCTGATTTTGAATGGTCAATAATTAACAAGTGTATGCATCGATAACCAATACGATGGAATGAAGCAAATATGTTCGCATAGACACATCTACAACACCTCATAGGTTGGTAATTGGCAGAGAAGAGTGAACAGGTCTGTTCCATTTTTCTATGCTATAGCAACTTAAATTAAAGCAACCTGATATGAAAACGAACAGGACCGCCATGTTCCCCCATCAGTTGATGGGGATTGGAAAACCTAACCCCGTCATTACACAGTGAAGGATGGGTTAAGGTCATAAAGGGAACTATACGTTCACATACGCTGTGACGGTTAGGTTTCATTCAAATGAAAACCGAACAGTGTCATGTATAATTTATATAATGAATAATTTATGTTTAATATTACATTTTTATAATATTTGACACCGTCATTAATAGGGCGTTAAAACTAACGATAAGTATTACAGCCGTAGAAGGAAAGTTCTTATTTACCTGTTGTAAAATTTAGTATTCCACCTTAACAAAAATTTCTGAGTTTACTTTTTACTCGCCATTCCTACACATTCAAAATAAATGATAGATTGTATGACATCATTTGTGGAGATGCACAGTGGACTAAATCCAATTCAAGAAAAGAAACAATCGTCCCGAGATGCTCTTATCCCGCTCCATATGTGATTTTCTTATTAACGAGAACCTGATTTTAGTACAACGAAAGATTAGGTAGAAATGATTATAGCACACCGACGATATGAAAATTTGCCTCTTCAACTACAATTGATACTTATGTGATATGATGATACTTATGTAGTATGTATCTTATTTCTTTTAATTAGATATTACAGAGCCCATGATTATACATACAGCTGTCTACTTTATACGAGTTTAGTATGATTATACATACATAATATGTTAAATATATTTCCTATCACCCTTTCCTGGACAGGGCTTCAAAGCTATTCCCTAAAGTAGTAAGAGGAAAGCATTTATGTTCATACCTGTCGTAACATACACTTTCTGTGATATACATACTACACATACATATTTATTATGTCTTATTTCTTCTAATTAGATGTTACTGAACTATGATTATATATAGCTACCTACTTTATACGAGTTTATTAGGACTTCTTATGTGAGTTTAATGTATTTTTATCACTCTTTGTTTGACAGAGCTTTGAAACCAATTGTACCAAAAAAGCAGAAGGAAAGCAATTATACTTTTATGTACCTGTCCTAACATTAATTAATGTTTCAAAATTAATTGACTTCCAGAGTTTTCTAGTCATTCCGAATTCACACTCACGGATTCCCTAATATAGTTGAATTTAAATCATATGCCGGCATGACATTTTCGGCGGAGATGCAAATTGGGTTAGATAAATTTTAACCCAAACTCTAAATGAAATATTCACATCAATTCAGTATGCAACATATTTCGTGTACATAACTCCCACTGTGCATTTAAAATAATCGTGAATTTTGTAACTCCGCAAGAATGGAGTTGGCCCATTTTGCGTCCTGCAATGTAAGGAAATACATGAAGATTATTAAAAATCAGCATTTCACTGCATTCTACATACTAATAAACAAGTTGTATATATTCACAAAATGAATTCATAATTCATATGTCCACCCACAGTGTTTACTGTTTATGCTCTACTTTGGCGGAAACATTGCTAGAAAAATTTTTGTTTTCGACCAGTCCAATATCCAAAACTTAACGCTCCTTTACGGCAGGAACTACCCGAAACATTACACCTACATTTTATTAATTTGATAGCAAGTTGAGTGTTGTAAGTATGGAGTGGAGAAATCGTTTTTTTAATTTTCTTAATAATTTATCAATTTTCCATCGCTCAAGGAATGAAAATCCAGTGATTAAAATAGTGAAAATCTGCCGTAAACTAGGAATAGTGCCATATGATTGGAATGAGCAGGAGCAAAATTTTGAGCTGACGACTTCCAGACTTAAATTTTTCCACTGGAATTTTAATATTTTTCTGTACAGCTTATACATGTCGTTTTTGATTGGGAGATACATCATGTTGAAAGTGAATCCACAGGAAAAAGTAAAAACATTGGATATGCAATCCGTAATCACCGGGGCTATGTTTGCAGTAGCAGTTTTTGCAGCAATATTACAAAAGCGGAAGGAATTACATCTTACTATGAACCGGATTTTGTGGATGAGTTCTACGGTTAAAAAATGTTGGTTTCACAGTTTTTTCTAAAATATTTAGTAAACAAATCATCATGATTAAAGTAATATGTAAAATTTAGTGCATTTACGAACTATATGAATGTTTTTCCCTACAAAACACAAGTCATCTATTTTTTTTATATTTTCAGGGAACGAACCATCCGACAATAAATTAATGTCATTAATCTCCAAGAAAACCATCAAAGCCATTCGCATTTGCACTTGGCTTGCCCGCATTATTATTTTGTTGTTCACACTGCGGATGCTTGCGCGACCTGAAAAAGCAAATCATTTCACATCGCTGCTACCGAATATTAAGAGCATGGAAAAATGGAAAATATTGCCCTTTGCTAGCTTACATTGCTATTTATGGTGCGTCCAGTTACAGGCTCTCTTATTTTATGCAACGCTGCATTTGTACCTTGGGAAAACCTTAACGGAATATATGTGGTAAGTCATGTTTGGTATGCAAATAAAGAGGTAAAAAATTTCAATTGGATAATAATACAAACATAACACCAATCTGATAAAAATGTAGTATAAATAAATAATATTAATAAATAAACCATAGACAGTGCTAGATAAAATAAAATTGTTTTACTATTTTAGCTTCATGGAAAGACAGCCAACCTCAAACCAAAGTAATGCCGGCAACAATAATATCAGCAACCACCAAAACATGAAGACTTTCATCAAATCCTACAATTCCCTGCAAGTCATGCAGAAATATTGGGACGTAACGTGGAGAGATTTCCATACGAATTTCGTCATTATAGTTGTCCAAACAGTTATTCTCGGATTTTACCAAGTCGTCGTCATGAGAACATTGAAGCCACTTGTGATCACAGGTGCTGCCGCCTATTGTCTAGTATTATTCGTATCCCATATATCGACTTCCTATGAAATGTCCACTCGGATTTTACACTCTTGGAAATGCGAACGGAGACGGTCAAAATATTTTCACAAGTACTTGCAAAGCGTCCAGCCGTTGTATACAAAGAACGGTAATTATGGATTCATTGATAAGGGACTGACTTTGACGTTACTAGGAATTATAATTTCTAACGCTGTTAGTCTGATTGTTGGACACGATCATTCTCAAACTCAATCTGCGGATTTTCAGTGAAACTAATTATTCAGTAAATGCTTGTTATTATTTTGGTTCATGATATTATTTTAAACATTCCCAATACTTCACATTTATAATTGCAAATATAAAAATATTAAATAGTAGTACAACAAAAATCGATTCAGTATTCAAAGATAGAGAAATCTTGACTATATACACAAGATATGGATATTAACTGCGATTAAGAAACTAAATATAAAATAAATACAAAATAAATGTAAAATGCATATTAAATAGGCGCAAAATGACTAAGATAAATGCATGAGCAAAATACAAATTAAATGCAAAAAGAATGATCTAATAAATGGCAAAATTTTGATGGAGGTGCGGGGTATCGATCCCCGTACCTCTCACATGCTAAGCGAGCGCTCTACCATCTGAGCTACACCCCCATTCTTGAAATTATGAGAGAATTTACTCAGCCAGTATCTGATTTTGGCCTGATTTCGAATGGCCAATAATTAACAGCATGTGTATCAATAACAAAATGTGATCAAGTACAGCGACTAGTATGTATGTATGTAAGTATGTACTGTCATTTCTACAATTCCGAGTGAGGTTGGAAATTTGCAAAAGAGACAAGTGAGGAAAAGAATGAACACAGGTTTGCTGTTTCTCTATAGCAATACAAGTGTGCACATAAAATAATCTCGTATACGCAGCAGTTTCTTATCACTATTGTATTTTTTGCAAAGCGAGTGAGGATTAATGTATGCAGCACACAAATAGAATGTGACCGCATTTAATTTGTCTTTAGCTGCACTTACGGATTCGTGTGCTGTACTCGTGTGTAGCATAATGCATAATATTGGCGACATACAGCAATGGCACATCATGCTGCAGCATGACACCCTTGGCATTGATCTCAAGCTTAAACAAACATTATTATCTCGTGCAAATAACTTATCCTATGTCTGTCCGTCTTTTATCGTTACCCTTCATTGAAGCTTTACATAATAAATAGATTCTGTTAAAGTTCAAAGGTTACAGTTCTGATTGATATTTATTACTAATACACTAATAAATTGATGATCACTGTATTTGAATGAATTCCATTTCAGGAATAAGTTCGCCATCACTGCATAGGTATGGTTTATAAATACCTAATTAAATTCACATTTAAATTTGCATTTTTTGGTTTTAATTTTGTCCAAATTAATATTAAAACATTTTTTATGCAAATATTTTTGGTTTGTGAGCAGCAGAAAGCACAATCAGGAAATTCCTTTACGAAACTTAATTTTAACGTTAAAAATCATATCAGCAAAGTAATGTCCAGTACATACAGAAGTACAAAATTTACTTTCCTTCCGAAAGACACGTGGCCAATCAATTAATGTACCTAACTGCACAAATGCTGAGGTTTAAAACGGTAATAAAACGCGCACCTAAACTATTAATTCAAAACTTTGCCCTTGAATATTCTGATCTCTGAAACTGTAATATGAAGCAAAAAATGTGTGTAAATATTTATTAATAAAAAATAAAAGCCCAATAAAATAATATAATTGTATTGTTCGATTCTAGACAGGAAGAGTAGATCTTGAAAGCTAAGGTGTACATGTTTTCCCGCCATTGAAACGCTTTTTTGACGTCAGTACACAAGGAAATAAAAAAAAATTAAAGGGAAAACTAAAGGAAATAAAATCGATCCTTAACGTTTATTGCATTTCATTCGTCAACAGCACTCGACTGTCCAGAGCTCAGATGACCGCGAAGCGAAGCTCCAAAGAAGTTTAAAACTTGCTCACCCTTATTGTTCCGTCCAAAATATTAGATGGACAAAAGACAATGATAATAATATATGAGTGGTTGATTGCGCAATTTGCAGGAAGTGTACAGGATATTAACGTTATAACAAAATGTATAATGTGGATATATACAACAATGGAATATAGCGTTAGCTTGCAGTTTTCATAAGAAGCAATGATTTATGGCTCTATAGCATGCCCTCAAGGGTGCCGTCAGTAAGGTTTTCTCATCTTTCCGACGCTTCCTAAGGTCACAGCTTCTATACACAAGCCAAGCGTCTGCATTATTTGCAGTATGCAGAAGCAAAGTTACACTTGATAACATGTATTTCAGGGAAAATGTACGTTTGTATGATCTGTGCTTGTAGCTTGCAGTAAATGCGAAGTCTTCCAACTAACATCGCTAAATGTACGGATGCATTGCTAAAGTATAAAAGGTACGCGCGAACGTTTCCTCAGTATCAGAACTTCTTTCGCTTTTACCTTTACAATTCTTATTGTCGAGTCTTGCATTTTTGCAACAACCAATCTACCAAAATGAAATCCGTACGTTTATTTTACTATTTTCTGATTTTTAAAACAAATGTGATAAAATTCATTCTAAATGCATTGGATGATACATGATTGTTGAATTCAATTTGTATTTATTTTGAAAATATTTTGTATTTGTTTTGTAATTATTTGGAATTTATTTTGTATTTATTTTTTAATTATTTTGAATTTATTTTGTAATTACTTTGAATTTATTTTGAATCTATTTTGTAATTATTTGGAATTTATTTTGAATTAATTACCTATTTATATTGATATATAATTTTGTATATAATATGAATTATTCTTAAAGATCATTGCTCTGGTTGCTCTCTTCGCCGCCGCTAACGCCGGTCTCATCAGCGCCCCCGTCACTGTTGTGCGCACTGGCCCAGCAGTGGTCGCAGCTCCTCTGGTGGCCGCTCCCCTAGTCAAGACGGTTCATGCCGCTCCAGTCGTCCTCGCTGCCCCAGTTGTGAAGACTGTTGTTCCGGCTCCAGTTGTTCTTGCTTCTCCAGTAGTCAAGACTGTTCATCCAGCTCCAGTTGTCTTTACTTCCACTGTAGTCAAGACTGTTGCTCCAGCTCCAGTTGTCCTTGCTGCTGCCCCAGTAGTCAAGACCGTTGTTCCAGCTCCAGTTGTAGTGGCTGCTCCAGTTGTCAAGACCGTTGTCCCAGCCGCTGTCTCCACCAGTTACATCCACCGCGCTCCCCCAGCTAAGATCCTCACTCCAGTTGTAGCCGCTGCCCCAGTCGTTCACGCCGCTCCAGTTGCCCTTGCTGCTGCTCACCCAGTTGTCCTTGGTTAAAACATCAAAAACTGTTTTTGTTGTACTTTTCTCGCTGATCACTTTTCTATCAACTGTTTGAACAAAATGTAATATTTAAAAAAAAACCACAAGAATATTTTTTGTTAAAAAATGTTTGCCTTGTTGTTGTTAAGTTTCCGTTGACCGTGAGCTTCTCTGCTCAAAACAGTGACTATAAAATAAAAATGCCGATCGATTTGCTAGCGGACGGTTTTTCTATAATCAAGTTTTGTTATAGATCATTTATTGCTTTTCACTCACATTAGTCAACAATTTTTAAATTGAATATTGTCTTTGCTCGGTCTTCGATCCGAGATGCATCAGAATCTTCACAGTTGTTTGTCATTTGGCATGTCGTTGGTTGAGATGCAAAGTGGGCTATCTCCATCAATTTAACGTAAAAAGTTTAAGATTGGATCGTTCCAGTAGTTTACAATTGCCTTGCAATTAAAATTTTAAACACAAGCTTCCTCCGTTTTAAATTTTTAATGTTATTTATACGGGATATTCCATCTTGCACTGAACTGATGGTAGAAATGTTAAGAATCGGCGTGTCCTCAAAGTTTTCAAAACACTTTGTTTACGCACGTATATAATGAATGGCGGCGGGGTTATTTCCCAAATGATCTCAAACACAAAGTTATGTAATATGTACATATATTTTAACGCGCTGCATTACCGAACAATGAATAAATGTTTTTTTGCCACTCGTCTATGTGCGTTATTGAGATACGCTGTCGATGGACGTACGAGCATACGGACAAATAAAATTTTAATAGAGGCACTGCGACCGCTCCTAAAATATTTGGAAGTAGTATTAGTGTTTATTTTAGAGTTATCGGAGAAATTGCAAATAAAATTGAAATCTTCTAAATTTTAATAGGTTTTCAAAAAACTGCGCAGTTGAAACGAACCAAATTTGAAACGTGTCAATATATGTCGCAAGAATTATTAATGTAAATATCGATCATACCACATTATGTATAATCATTAATTTTGATTAACATCAAATCCTACTAATATAATTTTGCAATTGTATACAGCAATTGCACGACCGAGATCAAAGCGTTCAATCCAGGTATGGCGGTTAATGAGCAAGTAGGAATAGCAGTATAACCGAAGCGATATTACAGATACCATAATATAAAATTATTACGTTGTATAAGCTAAAATACGTTCAAAAACTTGCATTAATTAATTGACTAAATCCTGAATTTTGAAGGCACGTGCCTTTTACTACAAAGGTTTTTAAAAAATTGATGGAAAAACAATAGAAAAATACATATTTATAAAAATACAAATTGTTATATAAAAATAATGATGGTATAATTGCATTTTTCGTGTTTTAGCAATAATTTTTTTATACTTTTCATTTATTTTCAATAGTTCTTTCCATTCTTTATAGGATAAATAACATGTATTCTGCACGCGAATTGTAATTGCCGGAAGTAATCAATATATTAACACATTTAATGAAAGTATTTAAATTTAAACAAAGCACTGAATGAATTCTTTCATCAGTTCAGTATAGTATTGTACTGCCTAGTATTTAAAGTCAAGGATAACACTCTATGCATGTGCATTTGTGAACTCAACATTTTTGAATTCATTGCATAAAATATACGTTACTGGCACAAGCATAGCGTTTTATTTTATTTTTATTAAATAATAAAAGTACGCGAAATTACAAGTAATTTTACAAAATGCAAGTGCAAGAATATTTGATATTTTTCTTTACAATTGGAACCCTGTTTACCGTGTTTACTCCTTGTACTAGGAGTGAGCAAACATGTGATGAAGGGCTCTACCTCCTCGAGAGCCGCCAAAAATGCGTGGATTTCAAACACGACGCGAAAAACGCGGCTAAGGAAAATTGCATGAACGATATGAACTCTCCGGACGGATATGAAAAGTCTAGACTGGTGTTAATTCCAATTAGTGAAGATCCGAGTTCGAAAAGAGTCATTTGCGGCTGCAAAAGTGAACCAGGGGACGAGGGTTTAAACACGTTTAAACATAAGCCCCTTGTATATGACATAGACGGTAATGCGTGCTACCTTTCATTCACGCAGGTTAGATGGAACTTGTTTTGAAAACTTTTATATTTGATTAATTTATGCTAACCTATTTTAATACATGCATATATCGTCGGCGAAGGATCTGAAAGTACCAACTGCATGACGTTTTAGTGTCTTAAAGTACCAACGCAGGAATGTTCAAAATTCTAAAGTCAAAAAGTACCACAAATGTTTAAGCGTGGAGTTCTGACTTTTGGTATGTTATATGTTTAGAAATGTAAAGAAGCTTTTGGTACATTAAGACATTAGCCACGCGTGCAGTTGGTACTTTCAGATTCTTCGCCGACGATATGCAGTTTAATACACTGAACTCTCGCTATAAGAGAACACTATAAATCACCAAAATCAGTCTCTTACATAGGAATTTTATTAAAGAGAGAGCTCGTATGTATATAACTATGTATGATATATGGGCCCAAAGGATCTCTTACAGAGAGAGTTCTCTTATATGGAGATCTCTTATAGCAAGAGTCCGGTGTACTTGCCTAAATAACTAATATTTACTGTTCTATTTTCCCCCAAGGAATCCTGTAAAGAGAGCTATTGGCTTGTTCCAACTGGCAATGGAATACATGAATGCATTCCAAACAAATGTTTATCTTCAGGCATTGACAGCAACAAGGTTGTTCTCTACAACGATACATGCGTTTCACTGGGGGAAGTTTGTGGTGAAGATCGTGGGAACAAATACGAAATAAACGCAAAGTCAGGCTTGGTAGTGTGCCAGTGGCAGCAGGTTCCCTATAATGGCGGTTATATACCGAGAAAGCCACAGTCCCTGATAATGACAAGGTGAATTTGTTTTAGGAGATTAATACTCAAGATAAATATTTGTCTAAAACAACTTACACTATATTAATACTTAATTTACATTGCATTCACACATGTACTTCCATTTATTTACAGCACGGGAAAATAAGACTTCAATGAGTTTTAAATGAAAATTTCAAGCAGCACCTTTCTTACATCATACATTACACGTTTACAAATTTATAATTGATTCGATTTATGTAATGAGCGCAATTAAATCCAGTGATCTAAGCAGGCGCAGTATAATCATTTAAAGACTTTCATCAACCGTAGACTTTGAAGAAATGAACGAGATATTAAAAAATCGTTGAGGTTTCAAAGATTTCAAAACATTTCGTTTACACACGTAGATAACAAAGATGAAGACGGATTGCAAGAAGTTGAACATATCCAAGACTATCCAGTACCACGGTTTTTCAGTGGGAGAGTGCCACCAGGATATAAATTCGAATATCCAAGTAAACCCCATCACAAAGAATAATTTTGAAATCAGCGTGAATCTGCAACGTTATTATGGATTAGAGCTACGTGAATTGGTACATTTTTGTAATAAATTATTTAACTGATAATGCCTGAACTACAACTTTCAATTTCATTACTGTATTAAATTTATAAACTCACAGCTGGTTGTCTTCCTTCAAATTTTCTTTTACGATTCTAGTACTCTTTTTGAAATTGTATAATTTGTAGGACGTAGCGCCGAAAAAGCTGAGATTCAAAACTAATAAAATTCCAATCGGGTAATACATATAAACGCCCCTAGCTCGAAGCCCCACGAAGCAATTCAGCTCACCGTAATAAGGAACAAAGGCCGTAGTGCAAGGGTCGGATCTAAAAATTGTAAAAATTTAAACGTTTTCAGTCTCCGAAACTATAAGGTTTGCATTATAACTAAAGGTTAGAATGTAATTTACGCGAGCTTGCAAGCATTAAATCATAAAATATTACATACATATTATCCGGAATGTTTAGAATTTTAAACGAAATTTTAAGTTTTAGGTTACAATGTTTGGATTTACATTCAACCAAGTTCGACTGTAATTTTGACCAGCTAGCATGCAATAAGTCATGTAAAACTTATTCCATATTACCTGTAATATTCATCTAAAATTACGGACACCGTCACAAAGACAAATGGCAGACCCCAACCGAAAAGAGAATGCAATATGTACTGTTTCGTAGAATTTGAGCTGTTGTTTGGAAGTTGTATTGATCTAATTGTTCATAATTATTACAACATTTATACTTACAACATGTGTTTAATTTAAAAACAATAAATATTTTGGATACATATTCATGTACATATCCCAAATTGGAAAATAGTAGTTCGAAAAAAAATTATAGCACTATTTTATTACAAGCCTGAAGCACGAAAAAATTCTAGTTAGATTATAACTTGCCGAAATGTCCAGAACAAGCTGAAACAAATTGATGTCAACCAGCAGAAATTCGCCAAGAAAACAAAGTGGGTGAAAATACCTGAAACGAAACAATATTTAGTCCAGAAAATCATTTTCAATCAGAAAATCATTTTCAATCAGAAAATCATTTTCAATCAGAAAATCATTTTCAATCAGAAAATCAATGATGTTAACAAACAAACGCTAATAACAAAGTGTTGCAGTAATTAACCACTAAAATGAAACCATGCTGACTCACCTATCGATTTGCAAGTGAAAGATCCGTGAATGGATTCCACACCGGGAAAATAATCAACCGCTAAAAACACGTACATGAGCAACATTGTGGCGGAATGGCTGAGAGTATTCCAACCTTGAAGTTTGTGTTCTTTCCACAATGACGCATATACAATGCACGTTAGAAGCATGAAAAAGGCTGCTATTAACAAGCCGGTGGCATAAATACTTCGTTCATGTTTTCCACCCTGTGATTTATTATCGACACTTAATTATTTACTGTTTATTTTTTACGATCATGAATTATATTGTTTGATGTAAATTTAGTTAGGTTTATTTCTCAATCCTCCAATCACCTCATCCTTTTCAGCGCATATCAAAGCTCCGTAATCCTCTTCGTTCCCGAGGAACAAGTTATATGAATAATTTCCTTCTTTATCTGATTCGTTCATCTGCAAACCGTCCACACAATAATCCGAATATGGGACATTTCTCCAAGTCTTGTCAGTCCAAAGATAGTTTAGTGACCCGTCCGCCATAATCTGGAAACTATTACAAATGAGAAGTAGAAAAGTAAAAAATTACACATATTAATTATTTCACATCTGCCATCAATATCGCTACTTGAGTTGCAAGGTGATAAATCTCCATGCCCTAAATCCAAGACGGGTTATCCAACATCATTTTATGTGCAAGGGGGGGTTAATTCCAATAATCCTATCGACGTTTTTATTAAATATGGATGGATTAATTTGTAATGCCATATACCCCATTTCCAGTGAAATGATGGTCGATAACCCATCTTGCATTTACGACAAATAGGGATAACCCCCCTTGCACCTCAACTAGCGATACACATGCGTAATAAGTAGTAAAAATTGCAGTACATGTAATAATTTTTAAACGACAACATACCATTCTGGAAGATTATATAAAGTATTTTTGGATACTTTTCGTCGCCCATGGTAATATAGACCACACTGCCACATTATTTCTTCTTCGACTTGAGAATACACTGGTTGATCCGAATCCAATTTTGTATTCGGGCTCGTGTAAACAACAGGGTTAAAACTGAAATTAGCGGAGCCTTCGTGGGGCGCCATACAATCATAGGCCTTAGATAAATAATCGAAATTTAGAAGACGTCTCGAGGGACAACACTTTGGAATGCATGGCTTGCCTTGACATAATGACTTGTTTGATGATTCGGTCGTCTCGTCAATATTTTCATGCAAAAATTCGGACGAGCTTATTTCTCCAAAAATTACACTAAGTTCTACAATAATTAATATGAATTTTAGCAACATGTTTGTGTTTGTGAGTGTCTTGCTTCTTCTTTTCCACAGATTAACAACTAAACATCACTTGTGGAAATCGAGAAAATTGTGCAAAGATTTCTGCAAATAAAAGTGAAGAAAACCACATATCAAAACTTTGTATTCAACAGCTTAATGTTTCTATGACTTCACTAATACACATTAGGCATGTGCATCGTGTTAGTTAGAAAACATTGCGTGGGCTTTAATGCATTATCGTCGCTGTCACTTCTATATTTAGTAGTAATTCTTATCTTATTCCTGTGATATTGATTCATTGCAGAATATATTTCCTCGACAGTACTTAAATAAGCTTACAACCACAAAAAAGTAAGAAAAAATATTCAAACACGAAAGAGAACGTACATTGAACGTTAAAATTAACGATATTTTCTAATCTGGTCGTAGTTTCAAATTACCAATAAGTTAATAGATTTTAAATCATTAGTTATAAGAAAAATGATTGAGCAAAGTTCAAGAAAAATCGATATCATGAAAAACATTGTTTTGCAAATAATGTTTATTAGCATATATTGAATATGGTAACCAAGAGATTACAGACTACACAAGTGTGCCGTAGTTGGTAGTGAAATGAGCCAAAGGTTGGCAGGGTGCCCTGGGATGATATAAATTTTGGGTGATTACAGGGAAAACCGCAAATAAACCACAAAGTAAGATATTGTATTGACATTGCTGCATTTTGGCGTATCGGAAGAATAGCTCATTGTACGTTTATAAAGATTATTAAAACTTGAACATTTCTATACATTCAACAAACAATTTTGAAATCGTCGATTTATTAATATAGGCCCACGATGTTCAGTACGACTGTCTGTCATATCTTTATTTATGGGATATATTTAAACCTCACGTAAAAAAATTGAATTTGTAGTAAATTTCATGTCGCATAACCTGACGTACTAAATTCCTATTCCTTCATAACGCGACCCCATCTTACTAAATAGAGCCATATATACATAGAATGTATATATGGCTCCGAGCTTTCCTCGGCTATAGCGAAGCTTTTGCACAAACTCCTCAAAGGAAAGTGTCACTTGTAATGAAATCAAGAAATAGCAGTTGAGGGTAATTTATTTTATCCTCTGTAAACTTGTACGTCAACTATTACGGATGGAGGGTGGCTCCAAACAAAAATGTAGCCCAAATTTCATTTAATTCACACTACAGGAAACAATAGCAGATGACATCTTTAAGGAAGAAATTTTTAAGCGTTATACAGATATTAATAAAAAAGAAAACTAATATGAAACAAGTATAGCCATATCAGACGATACAGATATGTTATGTAAACTACGAATGCCGGAAATGTTGTATGTATTAATTTTGTTGTTTTGGTTTATTTTTGCATACTAAATTAGAAAATTTACACTTACACAATTTTATCACACAAAAAAGAATAATAATATCTTCGTTAAACATTCACCTCTTATGGTTGTTAGACATATCAACGAATCGTATAGCTGATAGAGTAAAATATCGTTTCAACACACAAGTATCACAAATTATCAACTTTTCATTTTTTCTTTCATATTAGTTATTAAAATTCCGTCAATGGTTTGGGCTTTGTATAACCCCCAGATCGGAATGTAAAAGAAAATTTTATATATTATATTAAATAACATTTTCATCTGTATTCATTAAGTAATCATGCTGGATTATTTCTTTGTCCGATGACCAATATCATTTAAAGAAAGATCATTGGTGGAAGCGGTGGTAGTTGTGGTGTACTTCGGAACCATTGGAGTGTAATGGAAGAATTTCCCCTTTAGAGATTTTAACACGTATGGTTTACCGACATGAATAATAAAGATTAGGACAGCTTGCAAGCAGTTAACCATATCTAAGACAATCCAGAACCAACTCGTTCCCTTTGGGTTGTAGACCCAAGCCATAATCTCAAATGACCAAGTGAATCCCATCACACAGAATAATTTCACTAGGAGCCCAAATCTGCAATAATGGTTCAATATAAGTTGCGTTATATGTTAGTAGTACAAGTTATATAAGTGAAACCTCATGGACGACCGTTGGACAAAAGTATAGAATATCAAAAAATTGTACCTCGTAAGGAGTATAAACAACCAGTCAATAGCAATAAAGATATTAAAAATAAAATTAGTAAAATGAATATTGAATACAAAAACATACAACTGCGTATCTTCTTTTAAATTTTCTCGCGCTTTTTTTGTTTCCTTTTTAATTCTGTATAAGTTGTAAGATGTGACGCCAAAAAACACGAGATTTAGGACTAGTAAAACTGCAATTGGGTAGTACACGTAAATGCCAATAGCTCGATCTCCGATGGAGCACCTGGAATCTCCGTAGTATGGAATTAGAGCCTGAGTGCACGGATCTGTGCTACAAGTAATCAAATAAACGTTGTTAGTATTGAGCAAATTCTCCATTTTTGTCATGCAATCGTTATTGTTATTACCTGTAATATTCATCTAATATTACTGAAACCATGACAAATAGAAATGGCATTCCCCAACCAAAGGAAGCATTCACTAAGAACTTCTTCTTTATATTCGAATACGGATTTGGTGGTTTTATGGCCCTAATAATAAATAAAAATGACATTTTCATTTAATTTTACACAGCTTAAATATTGGCTTATGGTGAAAATAGACTGAATTGCTAATATTGCGAGGCCATATGGTAATAGTCTAATAAAAATGAGAAATTAAATATTAATATTATTTGTTTCAAATTGTAATTCCATAATTTTATAAATACAGCTTTTTTGTTCTTAATTTAATTTTAATTAATTTAATTTTATGAATACAGCAGTTAATAGTTGAGAAGTAGTATTTAAAGTGATAAACTTGCCTAAATGTTAGGAATAAGGAAAAACAAAATGTTGTAAGCCAGCAGAAATTCGACAGAAAAAAGAAATGAGAGAAGATTCCTAAAATATAAAACGGAATAATTAGTTCATAATCGATCCTACATAATGAAAACATATCGGTGGAAATGCAAAGGGAACTAGACTCAGTGTGGACCTAATTGCAAGATAAGGTATCACCATCAATTCAGTTGAAAATCGGATATCCCGTTTAAATTGCATTCGAAACTGAAAATGGAGCTTCAACTTGTAATTGCAATTGTAAATTTGGTGGAGTTGTTCCACCTTGTACTTAAAATGATTGTGGATGTTGAACTTGGTAGCTGGACGCAAATGTAGATAGCCAGCTTTGCATTTCTACCGACGATATATAGTTACACAAGAAATGTATTGTGTGGATTTTTCTAAGCGTGAAAAAATAGAAAATTTTCATAATAAAACCTAGAGTTTTGCAAGTTGTGGTTTTGAGTATTGTCGTATCCGTCAACAAATAGTCTATGGCTAAAAGCGCGTACATCAGCAGCATTGTTACGGAATGGCTGAATGTCTTCCAGCCCTGAAGTTTATGTTCTTTCCAAGTTAACACATACGCGATGCAAGTGAGTAGCATGAAAAATCCAGCTATTAAATATCCTGCAGCATAGGTTGTTAAAACTTCAATTTCTTCATCCTGTAATATGTAACTTGTAATTGAGAAATGAGCTTATTATGTACTGGCGGAATAAAATGGCAAATGAAGTAACAATTTATTAAAATTGTAAATAATTGTAAATATTTCAATTATTGTAACGATTTCAATTATTGTAATTATTTCAACAATTGTAAGCATTTTAATAATAATGCATTTATTAATTTATACAATTAGCTAGTAATTTCCGCAAATCACCTCAGATTCTTCACCGCAAATTATAATTCCGTAATCCTCTTCATTTCCAAGGAATAAATTATAGACAATTGTCTGGTTATCTGATTCGCCGATCTCCAATGCGTCCACGCAATAATTAGAAAATGGAATGTTTTTCCAAGTTTTGTCCATCCAAAGATAGTTAAGCGATCCGTTTTCCAGTATCTGAAAACTTTACGAGTAATGCCTAGTTTATAGTATACTTTTTGAATCATTTTTATTTCATTTTCGCGCGGATTTCACGAGCGAATCACTTTT
>JAQGAK010002104.1:0-23112 GCA_034696945.1 Lipothrix lubbocki
CTTCTCCCCACTGCAGTAAAACATCTGTGCAAAATTCAATTCAATTGTAAATTTAATTTGAAATAATTTAAAATCATCATGTCTCAACATATATTTTCTTAGGAAAATATTAGTTAGAAAAATATAGGTTACCTTTAGCTTCTTGATCACTACTCCAAAACCGTCGCCAAAATTTGTCAGGTACAGTTTCATTAAAATAAATTTCGGGCGACGTTAATTCGTCCCGACATCTTATTAAATTCCACTTACGGAGTAACATTTCACTATTTTTGGACTTTGGAGGGTTGCTTCTAGAGTCTCTTCTTAAACTCAGGGATTTTAAAAGATTATAAAGCTTCAATTCTTTCACTGCAATTCTAAAAATACGGGCAAAATATGAGTAGATTACTAAGAATGATTTAATAAAGTGATCATTTAATGTTGGTATCTATAAAGTAGTATCCTTACTCCTGATTTGTTTGCTGCAAATAAAGGAAGAAGTCGTTATCCAAAGATTTCAGATCCGTTTCATCATTGAAGATGGGCAGAATTTTTTTCAGCCCTGAACTTCCAATGTCACTTATAGATTCTAGATATGAGTACAACGAGTTTTTTACAGCTGACGCGTCTCGCACAGAACGCTTCCAACGTCCAATGACGTAATAGTCTCCTGGGAAGCAGCTTGTCGGACTCATGATGGTGCACTGGCCAAAACAGCGACTCATCAAGAATATATCGATGGTTGCTAGATGTGAAGTTGTTTCAGGTATTCTGACGATAAAGTTCCCACCTTCACGTAACAACTCCAATGCTAGTAAGAGTTGGCTTAAAACCAAATCGTGAGTTCGCTGTGAACCTTGACCCACCTACAAAATTTGTACCCCATTGTCAATCATCTACTTCATCGGTTTTTACTATAACATGATGATAAATTGATGTACTAGTATGATGTAATGATGTATATATGATGAATGTGACAAATACAAACGCTCTCTTACTCCGTCGGCAAGGAACAAATCCACTTGACCATTAGGTGTTTTACTGCGTACAAATCCCTTAAAACCGTTCAGAGTGCGAATATCCAAGATGTTTATTGTTTCATCTTCTTTACCTGTATTCAATAAAGCAGAACTTGTATTTTACATTAGTTATTGCGTTACTTAAATTTACATTAGTTTAATTAATTAATTGTATGTTTCCTTTAATCATACCCGGATAGATTTCGTAAGTGTCGTAGGAAATGCAAGATCTACGAGCACCAGAGTTGGGACTGACGGAGGGATGCAAACCAAATCCTGTAACTGATGAGCCGAATCTCCAGAGAAAATATCTGAAAATAATGCACAAATATAATTTAATTACTTATTCATAAAGCTCCAATTTAAAACAATAAAAATGATTAGAGACCTATATGAGAATATCTAGTGACGGAACTGTAAAAAACTAATGCGACATTTCTTAAGTGAAACTTACTCTCCAAAATTAGCGTTGGAAGACACAAAAGTCAGTGGGTAAGGATGATTGTTATGTTTACTAAATTCATCATTCAATTCAAAATCAATATTGGCTATTTGAATAGCTTCTAGACTTAAAGGTGGAAGAATTTCTCTTTCACTTTCAATAATGTTGTCATCGAAATTTCGATTTTCGGCTCGGAGTTTCCAAAAAGGATGCAACATCCATAGAGGCACTTCCTGCAACATAATATTATTGAAATTTGAGTCACTGGGTGACAATAATAATATCTCCTATTTAATTTATTATTGAAATAACATTGACAACTTACATCTTTCAGTGAAGATCCCCAAATTTTCTTAAGAATAATTTTGTCTTCAGAGCTTAAACTAGGAAAGACGTCGTCCAAGATCAATTCGGGGGCTTGAGTGGACGTTTTCTTTTTATGCTTTCCTCCCCTACCACCATTTTCGCTATTTACGCCCTTCAACAGGTGAACGTATGTGTTGGACGATGAATTATGCAACGAATTTGGCGGAAACCATTGAAATACATTAATAAATTTGTCGTCGATAGTAACTTCCGTGGTTGTATTGCATTCCATAGGTTCTGCAACTGAAAGTAATAAAATAAAACGAGTTTAAGCTTGAGACCATTTAGTTCACTACCCCTCGAAGGGTGATCAGTAAATAAATGTGTCCGGGTGTGTCAAGACATGAGCAGACAAAGATGCAAAAGAGCCTATTTACTGTTACCTGGCAACCCATTTTTGACAGGAGTCCTTGTCGAGGTCCTCCTAGATGATCCTTGAGAAACCGTACTTCTAGGTGACTTTCTCGTTGAATCCGGAACAGATGAGGCCGCAGCTTTAGTACCGTTTGTTATTAGATCTGTGTTATTGAATTTAGTTCCGTCTGCAATAAAACCAGTAGCAATAAACCAAAAGTTACAGGTGGTTTTAAAAGTTAGATAATTTACCAAACAATTTTTTGCATTTGTTGTCCATTAAATTTAAAATGTATCTAGGTATATCAGCGCACTACCGAAGAATAAACTGATAGATCCACAAATCTAGTCATACCTTTGTTCCTCTTGAGCTTCAGGTGAACCGTGAACTGTTCCCGATGACATTTATACTTGTGGGACACAAGATCCTTCGGTTGTTTAAAAGCTCTATTGCAGTATTTGCAGACAAACCACAGCAGGTCATTCGTGTTGAGGCTGAATTTTCCCATTATCATCAGTTCCCTCGTCGCTAATTCAATCACCTCCGGAATGACCTCTAGATTAAGCAATTAACATTCAAGGACAGCGGATTTGACCTGATGTGTCTGAAGGTGAGCAGCTCCTTAGGTCCATTTTCTCCTTCAATTTCAGCTGTCATCTTCGTGAAAATTACATTAATAACTATTATTATTATAATTACCAATCAACAACAATAATAAGAAACACTACAAAATTAATATCAATATTTTCATTTATCCAAAACTACAACTAACTAATGCTATAGTCAATTATATATAGCTTACCCATACCCCAGATGAGGAGAGTGTCTTGAAAACTTGACCAACAACAATCACGCAAGTAAATAATAATAATAACAACAACAACCCAATTCAAAATTGGTAAATACCACTGATAATACAGCAATTCCAAATGAGTGAATAATAATGATAATAAATCAATTTAAAATGAATACATAAATACCGATAATACACCAATTCAAAATGAATAAATATAAAATTATAATAAATACAAAGCTAATACATAAATATGGTGTTTCCTATCAAATTAAATAAGGGTTAAGGATAATATTATTAAATTTAATATTATACTATACTATTATTATTATTATTATAAATAAATAAATAGGATTATTATTAGTAGTAGTATACGACTAGTATTATAGTATAGCAAAGGTCAGCACAAATGCACGTGTGGGTGGAGATAGAGATGGAGATACTATACATAAAGAAGTTAACTTAAGTTCAACTTAAGAATGTCATCAACCCTTTTTATCAGAAATCTCTTACAAATAAGAAAAGAGATGAGATTTTTGCGGTTATCACAAAGAGATTGTTCCGAGAGGACTAATAACACGAGAGAGAAACGGGAATCAACAAGAACTTCTTGGACTTGGAATCTTCAAACAACGAGCAACGTTTCAGTTCCGATTTTTTTGTATTCCAAATTTGTGCACCGCCGGTGACTGTGGATGGTGGAGGGAGAATGAGAGATGAAGCAATAGGCAGCAGTACCGGGTTTCCTGATCTCTATAACAACGAGATCACCTCATCATCTGCCTGACCAATGTTTAGTTTTGAGATTGAGGAGCACGGGACATCTGGGAATACACAAGCTAAAAGACTAAAAATAGTAGTAATAATAACAATAAGGGAACGGGTTGAAGAGAAGCAACAAAAATTTAACAAAACTGAAGAATTTAAGAAAGCACTGCTGCATTCAATAGATATCTTCTGTACATTATGAACATACATGTACTCTGACATAAGTAGTAAGTACAGAGATTGTATAGAAGGAATAGTAAAAAGCACTGTTCCTGCAATATTGCCGCTCTTCTGGTAATTTCAATGTGTCCATGGATAAAGAAGCCATTGACACTTTCATTCATTCAGTCTTCAGTCTTCACCCCCATTGTATTTTAAGTATTTAAAGAGTATACAAACAACTTATATACCAAATATATAATCATACATACTTGTATGTTCTATTAAGATGTTCTACCTGATCAATCAATTAACCAATTTCCATTTCCATCATTCCGTCATCATGCTATGCTACATATTTAATGTTATAAACACTGTTTTATTTACCTGTGCGTTACCAGAACGACAGCCACCGGCACTCCAACCCCAACCCTTCTTTCTTCATTAATTTATGCGACCTGATCGTGTCTATACATATTCCGTGTTGATACCCGTGCCTCTATGACTTCACTTTTTTTCATTCCGCCCTTGCATCAATGGAAGTGAGGACTTGAAAACAATGATAATAATATATACAAGATACAAATGAAAAACACAATTTTAGACCATGCATGAACCCACTAAAGCCTGTCAATACCGATTACTTTCTCTAGATTGGTTTAACTATTAAATAATATACCCTTTTAAAATAATAATATAATAATGCATGTCATGATCACGATTAATTCTAACTTCTATCAAAAACCAACGTTTTTCAAAATAATACCAAAAAATACCAATAAATAATTCCAAATAATACTAATATATGAATAATTCCAAATAATAATAAATAAATAATTCCAAAAAATAATAAATAAATAATTCCAAAAAATAATCAAACATCATACATAATTTTAATTTTATCATTATATTGCATAGGATCTCACAATAATAATTACAATAAATTTATGTATATTTCTCAAATGTCCCGGTTTTGGAATCAATTGACCCCTCCTAATGGTTATTTAGTAGTATTATTTATTTAGTAGTAAATATTTAATATTTTAGTAGCACAATAATGTCGACATAGTATTACTATCTCTTTATTTGCTCAGTATATTAATTATTCAATCATTGAATTATATGTAATGCAAAATAATGAAATACATAAGGTAGGAGAATGATAAAATAAATATTAATTGATGTCATTCATTAGATTCATCATTTCATATTACTAGTATTAGTATTAGTTACTAGTACTAGTACTTAGTATGTACTATTTTGACTTTATCATATTGACCCGCTCCGGTCTCCCTATGATTGGGGGGGGGGATGAATGTCGGCGGGAAAGCATGCGGGGTGATCCACAAAATGGACACTTTAATAGACGTTGATTTTGAAAATTCTGTGTACAAAAAGGAGTATATTAAGGATGTAAGTAATATTAAGGATGTAAGTAATATTAAGGATGATTTTATTTTGTCAATAAGTGCAATAGTTAACAATTTGAGGCTAAAGTTTTCGATAAATTTGCATTTGGTTTAAATTTGGTTTTGTTAAATTTAACTCACTCGTCAAAGTCCAAATTTTTCGCACAAGCGGCCTTGAATTCGTTAAATGAGATCCCCCCAGCACTGTCCAAATCCGTCTGTTTGTTTAATGCGATACATATTTCCTCAACGGGCGTGTACTCAAATCGCGGTCCTACTAATCGGCGAATTGTTTCCTTTATGTCATCATCTCCGATTTCACCATCGTTGTCAAAATCTTTTCAAATTATTATTACTTAAATATTGAGGCCTTTATGTTTTGTAGTCTTTCGCTTAAATGAATAAACAACATTTTGTATGCTTACACAAGTAAGTTAAGCATGTATAGTTACGTGGTGATCGCACCAACTATAATAACTATACCACGCACATGTTATTTTTACAATTTTTTAGTCCGCAGAGCTTACCGTACATCTGGAAAAGATATTCTATCTTGGTATCCATCGAAGATCTGGAATTAAATGTGGAAATGCAATTTAAAAAGTCTTCAAAATCCAAGGATCCGTCCCCGGTACTGCTAAAAGCTTTGCAAAGTCGATCACCAAAAGGATTAGCAGCGAATTCTGGATACTCCATCAGGACCCCTAGCGACACTCTAAATGACCTGTCAGCCTTAATTTGGCTGGGCGCAAGCTTGATGAATTTCTTGAGTAAGCTATTTTACAATTTATTATGTTAGCTAGTAATATTCTTAAAAATGTAAGTCACATTTAATACGTTACCATTTGGCAACTCTACTTAAAAATTAATAATAATATACATAAATAACTATATTTTATTATTAATTTTAAATAATATTATTTAGAATATTTGTAATAACGATTATTATTTAGAATAATCGTATTAATAATTATTATTTAGAATAATTAATATTCATCATAAAAATTTAATTAGTAGAAAATCTTACTGTTCGATCTCATTTCGGTTCAAGTACGTCAGAATCTCATAATCATGAATTTCTTTCCGCGTGAACAAACGTTTACCCCACCGAGCCCCCATCTTTCCAAAGAAAATTATTCCAGAACTGAAGTTTTTTAAACAACAGGAGAGGCCGTGGTTTATTTCTTATATTTTACTTACACAATTGAGCAAAAAGGTCCTGCTAGCCAAAACCTAATAAAAATTTAGGAAAATCTGATTTCAGCTTTCAGAAAATTGATGATATCATGACTTCCATTTTAAGATATTCTAACGCATGCCTCAGGATCATCTTTATAATTTTAAAATATTCTATATTATTTAATTTCCAGTGTTTGTAATATTTAATTTATGTAAACTGTACTGGATCTCGCACAAGAGAAATACCATAGCGGTATCATTTTAAAAATTAATTCTTGTCACTGATCATATTTTCAGTAAAAATCTAAAGAAAATCTGAAGGAAGAAACCCAACAGCGCCTCATGCCAATATAAGAATAATAAAGGCTTCCTCCAAAGAATGTGGAACGAAAATCCAATCATGAAGCCTATGTAAACATGATTGCTGATGAATAAGTGATGAATTATGATGTTTGATGTTGATGATGATGAAGCAATAAAAAAATGCAAAAGATTCTATATACATATATATATACAAAATAAAAAGTCAAAATTGTTTTTGAAAATCGAAAACACCTAAGGTACATTTTATTATTCGCATCACAAACTCTCCCGCTGATGACAAGTTAATTAATCCTTATTTTATTAGTTGTAATAATTCTACTGTATAATAATAATAGTAAATCAGTAATCGTAGCCATATAAGCTTGTAGCTTTTAAACTAACATTTTATTATTATAATTACAATATTGTGTCCATATTCCTAAACGTTTTTGTAATAATTCAACAAACTAGTACAGACTCATTTTGAATGCATTAGTAGTACATACTAATGTATACACATTACAAATTAATACTTGCATTACATTTACTTTTTACATTACATATATGGTTACTTGCTTTTTCATATATTTTTTTACAATAATTTGTTGCTGCAACATTCTGAAATAATTCAATCGAACTTTGTACACACACATACACATGATACATTTATAGACAGTTTTGTGATCAGTTCATAAAAAAGAGACGGGGTTTCAAAAAGTAATAAAAAAAATTCATCACACACGAGAGGTAATTGGTTCAATTAAAACAAACTTCAAATAAAATTCTTATCACTTAAAATTGTAATTATTGCATACAAGATAATAATAATATACTGACCAGCCTGAATAAAATCTAAAAAGGATGCTCTCATTTTGTATATTTATAGTCACTGAACTTAAAAATTGAGCCGCGGGATACTAACATGTTATCTATTGAGATATACATTTAATCTACATATTATAATACAAATAATACACTGAAATTGTTTTTTTACAAAACAATAAAAACATTTTGTTCACAGAAGAAATTAAACTGTATACAGCTAACTATGGCGTAAATCTTCATCTAACGATAAGATTAAAAATAATAATAACAATAATAATTGTAATTTAATTATTAAAATGCAAAAAAATTAGAGACTAAAACTATAATTATGTGTGTAAATTAATTTAATTAAATGCAAAACTTGATTTTTTGATTTAAAAAATCTAAAAAGTTCACTACTATTATACTTATATGGGACAAATTGAATTGTAAAGAAAGGGAATAGGGAAAAGGATTTTTGGTGAATAATAAAAACCCGTTAAATATGTATAACATAAATAAAATTGTTTAAAAAAATTGCGAGAGAAAAAGGTTTTTATACTTCTACTATTAAGGATCATTTTGATCATCACCTTGCCACACATATACACCATACACAGACACACAATAATAATACAACATTAATTATAAAGAGTGAAAGTACTACAGAAGTTCTGTTTTATGACATGAAAGTACTATTTTTTCGGATTAATAGTAATGTAATCGTTGAATCGTTGAGAAAGTCTTAAAATTGTTTTTTTAGTTCTCCCCTTCAATTTATTTATGTAGTGTTTTTTATTATAGTTTGGAAGAATAATGATTGCTATTATTATTTATAGTTTAAAACACATCAGCATTATATTTAAATTTGAAAACTAATAAGCCCTGCAGTTGTACTCTATTATATAATGAAAAACAGCCAAAAACTGTTTCAACTATAATTATTGACAACTTCCTTTCAACTAATTATATGTAGAGATACATACACAATTTGTATTAAATGTTCCTAGAAAAAGACATTTTTGTCACAGTTTTTGTCCCTCGCATTCAAACATCTATAGTAAGTAAGTAATATAATTATTATAATTGTTTATGATAGTAAAATGGAAATGTGAAACCTGTTGTGTGAAACATTTATTATTTACGTTTATTTATTTCTGACTAAATTTTTTGCTCCATTTTGTTTAAAAAGCATTTACCCAGTCCTATACATTCCTTTTTTTTAATATTATCATTCACTGAGTGTTTCCCTTTTGTATAATCATCACATGAACATTCCTATTGTAGGTTCTTCAGTTTAAGTATATTTAAAATTTTTAAGATTGCATTGCATTAAATTTTTAATTCTATAAGGTTTTTCATATTCACTTTTACAGTTTTTTGAGTTACAGTATTCCCTATGTAAGTAATTAAATAGCAAATATATTAGTAATGCATTGCCAATGGCCACACAAATCCTGTAAAAATGACACAGACCCGGAGATGATTTTGCTTTCACTCCAGGATGAGCGTTCACCCGACTATTAACGAAACGATGACAAGCTAAATTGTCATTATCATCATCATTGACAAAATACTAAAAAATTTATTGAAAGTTTTGGAACGTGAAAAGTCCTCCGTATTATTACAATTTACAAATTTCCTGTTTTGAGAAACACTATATACTTTTTCAATGCTAAAAGTCAGTAGTAAAAGAACAATACAAATTGAGTGAGTCTTAATGATTCCCTGATGATGAAAACATGAAAAGGTTCGATATACACATAAAAAAGTTGGTGAAAAATAACTGGAATTGTACCATTATTAGCACATAATAATAATTATAACTATTACATAGTGTTGTTATTATTATCTACAAAATGTATCCAAGACCATCTATATTCTCACACTACTGTATAATAATATTATGTAAAGTCCAAAATGTAACAGTCCTCGTCGTTCATATAAGTAATAATTATTATAAGCATTTTGTAGAAATCCGGAATGTTTCAAGCGGCCCCTTATGTGATCTTATTATTGTTTTATATTGCTATAGGCATATTGTAATAAAAATGTCGTAGCCGGATTAACCTCCTCATCCGAGCAATTTATTTAATCACTGCAAATGAGTAAGACATGTGTTATACTACATATACGCTCCTAGCACTGTCAGTTCAGTTACGAATAATAATAATTTAATCAATGATGATTCAGTCCAGTCACAATGTCCTAATGTATAGGTGTAAAAGTACATTTTATAGATAAAAATTGTCACCAAGCCAACAACAACAGGAAATACCAAGTCAATACTAAAAGCTTACAGATAAGACAAAAAATGCTTGAAACTCTGATTGTGCTACTATACTTGTACAACATTCATGTGGAATTATTAAGCACTTCCACGCTATCCATAGAACATCAATGTAAAAATGAAAATACTGAAAAAGGTTGTATTGCAAAACTGTATCAATAACAAGCTTGTTAGCTATAACCTGAATGTAATATATAAGAGGGAAATCCGGGGTTGGACTTAATTATATATTATTATGTTAAGCCATATTTCTATCCTATCCTAACCTTGATTTATCTATTTGTATAGTTAAATTCTGCAGTGTGTATTCTGAAGTAAGTTGTAATAATTAATTTCAACAAGAAATTAATAAATTATTGGCAATATTTGTAATTCATAATACATACGTCAGAACTTGTAGGAACGAAGGACTAAGAAATTATCCTTCTTTGTGTACTCTGCAAACGACGCGTTACATTATAGGCTGTGAGTTGGTTGTCCATTATATAATTCACTTATTATATCGACTGCAAGTATATGTATCATGACTAAATATTCAGAGTGAGGGAGAAAGGTTTAATATGACGATAATGATCTTCACACATCAAAATACTATTGTCTATATGTACTTATTACTATTCTCACAAACAACTACTTTGCATTCTAAATACACTTGCTGTAACTTTATTATAAATATATATATAATTGGTTATATGTACATAACGGTTTAGCTAGCCTCAAATTAAGGACTGCACTGAAATTAGGCAGCAGAGTTTGTCAAAACTGCTAATAATAATTCATTTTAAGCAGTATCGTATATATACATACATGTACACTTGTATTTAAGAGTATTTCCATTTGGCAAAAATGTAAGCAAACTCACTAACATAATATTAATGTTATATAAGTAGGTCTAGGAAAATTCATTCATGTGTTTTCTAAGACATTTACGTAAAAAATGTAGATAGCTGTACAACTTATACAGGTTTATCCAAAATGTACAGATTGGACTTAGTCAGGAATACATGTGGATGCAGAGCTCTCTACATCCTCTTCTATAACCACTACAACCTCATTCAAACCATGTTCATACACCTAGGAGTCATAGTATTCACTATATATTCAAATATTAGCTTACAATGTAACTCACTCAAGTATAATACATTCATCACAACTAAGTCATACTACTAGAGAAAGAATACAGCAAGTTGATTGAATATTCAAAATTTCAATTAAAAATAATAATAAAAGAACAATAATGTTTAAAATTACATTACAAGTAGCAAACACGTACAATTTACATGAAACCTTTGATTTCCCCCAATCTGATCATTAGGTTTTGACGATGGGCATGTATCGCTTTAATGATTTCTCAATATTCATACGATGCCCAAGTTTCTTTATTCCCAATTCTAGTAATGTAGCATTGTCCATTCTAGATAATTTCTTCCCATCTATCGACCGTTGCTGAAATATTACTTTATACTCGGGCATGAACAGACTATCCAACCAGTCACAAGCATCGCCAACACTCCAGTCTGGCAAAACCTTATTTCGAAATTCTCTTCGAACCTTTGAAGCTTGCTGTTGCTGCAACATCTGCTGATGAGCATGAGGTACTTCATAGTGATCTGGTACAGTTGGTTTCTTTGGTATGGTGCCCACAATCCTTGGACCACTATCCACTAAATCTAAAATACAGAAATGCACATTATCAGCCATAACTAGGAACATTGCTTATAACCAAGTATAAAAAGTAAGATTTTTCAGTACAAAAAACATCGAATATACTCACCTGGGGTGTACCTATGTACTGGGTGTAACTTTTCTGGAATATACTTTCCACCTGGATTGGGATTAGGAGGTGCAGTGTTGGAATTTATGGAGGTAGTTGAAGGCGAAGCACCTGTCTGCTGATAATAATAGCATTTGGGGTGGTGCTGACCTTGAAAGACGGCCGAATTCGGGTTCGAACTAGCCGACTGTGAAAGTTTGGGATTAGCTAGTGTGCCATAGTGCCCGTACGCGGTTGTATTAAGAACACCCTGAGGAGTCCCGGAAGAATACATTGGGTGACGTCCTAAAGTTTGATACGTTGGCACGCTGCTATTTACAAATTGTTGTTGAGGTTGCTGTGGATGTTGTTGGGGATGTTGTTGAGGGTGCTGCTGGGGATGTTGTTGAGGATGCTGCTGGGGATGTTGTTGAGGATGCTGTTGGGGATGTTGTTGAGGATGCTGTTGGGGATGCTGTTGGGGATGTTGTTGAGGATGCTGTTGGGGATGTTGCTGAGAGGCTGGCTGTGTAGACTGTGGATGCCCCTGGACTAGCTGATGATTCTGCGGATGCGATTGCTGAAACTGGTGTTGCTGTTGTTGTTGCAATTGCTGCATCTGTTGCTGCTTCATCATTTGATGGTGATACTGTTGATTGTATTGCTGACGAGTCATTGTCGGATAACCACTGTACATTGACGAATTGCTAGAATGTGCATGACTGATCGACCGATACATTGGTGATTGCCTATTGAACGGCTGCTGTGCTTGATTCATTCCAGGTTGTCCTTGGCCATCTGGATGTGCGTGACTTTGATTGAACCGAGTAGCAGATTCGTGTGTATCTCGCGCATCGGAAAATTCCGGTGGAGGAGCAAGTATTGGAGTTTGATTTCTTAGCCCAAATTCAGGAGGAGGGGGGACAACACTGGGAATGTTTGGAAAATCCTGCTGCAATTTTTATAAATAATAAGCTGTTAGTAACAAGACAGCGTGTGTTCCACATAATGCTGAATAAATATATTGTAAATAATAAGACAGAACAGGCTCATAAAACAAACTAAATTATTAAATTTGAATTAAATAATTGTAAAAAATTTACCTTTAAAGCAGCCACATGCATTTGAATAAGTTTGAGACTTTCTTCAATACTTTTCTCAGCCTGTCGAGTTTGTCCTTGTGCTTGACTATGAAGGGCTTGCATTTGTCGGGCTATAAATTGATGTTGCTCTGCCGTCATTTGCCTGGAACGCTGAGGTTGCAATGTATGGTACATATTAGGAGTACCACTTCCAACCGATTTCTTCTGCACGGGTGTATCCCTTGGGCTTTTACTCTCATCCGTTTCACTTTCTATTTCTATTGGTGGAGGGAGCTTCACTAATGAAACAGCATTCTTTGTTAAAATTCCCCCAGCATTTCGTGCTGCCTGTTGGGATCGACTAATGGTGCCGTATGTAAGAATACTGTTGTTATTTGAGCTGTTGTCCAAGGTATGTTGAGGTAGCTGCTGTCTCTGTAATTTATCTTGTGCTCCTTGTACCGGTCCAAACATAATCTTTGAATTCCCCATTTGCATGACATTAACGCCTCCGCCCGCCACTTTGTCATTGCCAGCCTGTTTCAGGTTCCCATCGAGACCTTTGAAGTGCCCCACATTAACGTTATGATGAGGTCCTCCTTGAGATGGATGAACCTCCGGACCTCCATTTTCATCTTTAAGAATCCAAGTTTTATCACTTGAATCTTCTGAACTGTCAGAGTCTGGATTGACCGGGAGACAAGTCACGTAATTGTTACCACCATTATTTTGGTTTTCTTGGCCACCATCGGAGCTGACCCCACTAGAGGAATTTCCATCCGCGTCATCTTGGCCTAAGTCATTTGGAAAAGACTTTGAACTTTTTAAATTTGTTTTTATTTTCTGAATTTCATCCACGCTCATACTGTGGGATATTTGTCCACCACTTTGAGCAGCCGTCGGAGGTTCGGACTGGAACGTGACGGTTTTTTCAACCTTCCTTTGTAATCTAGGCGACTGTTTAACCTCAATTCGAATCTTCGTGGGCTCACCAGTAGAAGGACTACATTTTAGCACTGGTTTCAATTTTTCTTTGGCCTCCATTAAAGATTTTTGAGGATCAAATTTTTGTGACTCCTCTGTTGTGGGTGGTTTTGGTAAAGGTTCGGCTTCAATTGTACTTTGGGAACCAGTAGAAGAACCTGAATCACTGCTGTTAACACTTACATTTGTAGGTGTTTGTACATCGGAGTCATCCTGACGACTTCCGTTCACCAAATCTGGCATGACATCTTTTTGAACTTTATTATTATCAGGTTGAGCATAGTCTCCTTTGTTTTTGGCTGCGGGATCTTTCTTACCTGGAGGAAGACTCTGAGATCTAATTTTTTTGAGCGTTCCAGAATTAGTTTCATTGCCTTGTTCCCTGTACCCAATAGACTTTAGGTCATCAGGCGATGCATATAATTTTGCACTGTCAGTGGGTTTAAAGCTCGACATGACCGACCCTCCTCCGTCTCTTCTGTTCGTAGTTGTGGAGGCAATATCTAAACTGGCATATTCTTTTGATTTTGAAACATCAACTTTGATAACCTGTCCCGGCGGGACTAAGTTAATAATTGTTTGCTGTTCAGCAGGACCAAGGGTACATCCTGTACTTGCCCGTCTGGGTAATGTCTTGGATTGAACTGGTCGCAAAGGTTTAATGGTGCGATACTCAGATTCACTTAAGACTGTCATTTTCGATTTAGGAGTTGCTTTCCCGGAGGAGGCAGTAGATGAATTACTTGCTGTCGAACCGTCACTATCTTCAGCTTTCTCTTCTGTACTTTTTGGTTTTTTGTCTTGCCGTGCAGGAATCTTATCAATACTTTTCCAGGAACTTTCATAATTCCTTTCGAGTAAACCTTGAGCAGCAGAAGAAATGCAGGCCCAAGAATGACGAGAATTAGCTTTTAACTTGTTCAAATTATCTTGACTTAATGACTTTGACTTAGCGTCATCACTGTCTTTACAAACACTGTTTTTGTCTTTCTTTTGGTTTAAGAATCCTTTTAAATCCGGTGTGCTGTGGAAGTCCTTATGTAGTTTCACTAACTCTTTGCTCTTGAGGCTCGACTGTAACACAAAATTCAATAATGAGAATGAAATCACATGTTCCCAAGGGATCGTAATGCAATGCAGTTTCAACTTCAACTTACCTTGGATCGCTTCATTTCCGAAACACTAGTGTAAATCTTATGGCCCAGAGCTGTAACAGGAGAGGGAGGACATGTCCAGGACGATTTTTCATCGTTAGCACCACCATTAAGGGCCTTTTCTGCAAAGATTTCATGAATTTCAGAAGCCGTGATACGACTTGAAGTAGGACGTGCACGAATCGAGGCTGTTTTCGGCTGTGTTCCAGAATTTAATGTTCCAGTATTATTTGAATTCGGTGGGAGCGGCGGTTTGCCCGCTATTGAATCAACTGAATTAGATTTAGTGCCAACCCCGCCTTCTGCATTACTGTGATTCCCTACACCTACAATATTATATTCAACAATTCGAGATTAGCAAATGGAAAAAAGTCACAATTCCTTATAAACGTTTGTAATAATGTATCTTACCAAGGTCAGCCAGTGCAGCAACCATAGATTTGGCTCGTGTTCTCCCAACACTCAAGCTAGTATTTGGATCGCGCCTTGGAGGTGATGGTACATTTGCCCCACTTGAACCTGCAAATATAAAACAATTCAGTGTTAATTAGTAACCAGGCGAGGTCCAGCAGCTTATATAGAGAGTAACCTAACTTATACCTGAGAATTTTCTGGGTAATGTAGCGAAGTGATACTGAGCTTTTGGAGTACCGCCTGAACCTTGGTCGCACGTAAGCGACGATGGTGAACCTGGTTTAGAATTTTCTTCAGCGAGTGCGGAGGCTAATGACAAGCCTACCACAGCCATTGAAACTAAGTCCCCGGACTTGCGAATGAGGTCAACGACGGTTTCATGGGATGACTGAGAAACATCTAAACCATTGATCTGCGAACAAACAAAATAATACACATAAAAACTATACAGCATTCCGTTGCTTTTCATTCCTCCGCTACTTTTAGCTATATACACCGGCGTATTTCAAATCCAACTCACGGCAAGAATAAAGTCGCCTTTTCTGAGTCCAGCTCGGTCAGCTACTCCATTCGTGTCGACATCATCCAAATACTGCAATGAAGGAAACCTGTCAGAGGGAGGCAGTTCCATGAGAGGGGAATCGGATTTGGCACCTCGGAGAACGAATCCAAACCCTTTTTGGCCTCGATGCAAAATCACAGTGTGTGGTTCGCCCCAGCTAAATCATCAAGACATTGATGGGAATTAGGTAATTTTAAAAGAGGGCCAAACAGCTGGCTGCCTTGCTAAAGTCAACATCGGGAATGCACACATAATAAAGACCAAAACATTTTAATCAAACTCACATTTTCTTCATTCTGGGTATATTAATAAATTGTTTGGTAGTGGCTTCCCTTCTCCCCTGAGTTCTTGAAGGAGGTACAAGGTGGTTTCGATTTTCATACATCTTCATTCTAATTTCTTGAACACATGATGCCGGAAAAAGCCCCATTTGACCTCGCAAAGACCCTTCTAATAAACCCGTATCCGTTGATCCCGTAACTAGACATGGGATATGCAACAAACAATATTTACTACGTGAGAACATATATCCATTAATAAAATATATTGGAAAAGCACAACGAACGAATAGTTTAAAAAAATTAAACATGAAAAAAAAGGTATACAGTGAAACAATAAACCACTACCCGTACCCTCAATTATATCTCCCTCAGTGAGTTTAAGATGTTTTGGAGATTGTGGTGTAAAATTTTCTACGCAGACAACCATCATACCAGGAAGAATAAGAGCAGGATCGGTTGGAGTGGCATCATAGCTGGATCCACTTCCACCACTATTACATGTTCCCACACCGGAACTATCACTTGTGATGTCACTGTGGTCCAAGCTTTTGTCTACGGTCAAATTACAACAATACATTAGCATAGATCGTGCTGATTACACACACAAACACACAAATCCTGGGATCATACACATAATACATACATAATAAATAAGAATATTTATATACACATAAAAAGTTAGTGCTTCCAACACTTGTCCACACAATAATTCCTTTTACAACGCTACAGGTGTTAATATCTCAGTTTGTAGAAAAGGTCAATAATAATAATAATGAATTCAAGCAGCAGTGATAACAATAGTGGTCAACACAAGTGTTATCGTGTATTAATATTTAGTACATATAACTTCGTGTAAGTACTTATACTACTTGCCTGAAGCCTATCGTTAGGTTTTAATCAACACACCCCAAAGCATTAGAATAAATCCAAAAATGTTTTCCAACTCATACACCCTTTATGTGTACTATAACTATAGTAGTTATTCGTAATTACGTTGTCACATTATTGACTTCCGAGTTTAACTATAATACATAATCTAGTAGACTAGTAGAGCTACATTTTGAAGTAAATTAAGGTTCTAAAAATTGTCGTTACCGAGTCACTACACTGGTATTGTAATTTTGCTAAAAAGAGTTACGAAGTATAGAGCTACACTACTAACTATAAGCTACATACTCTCTTATAGTTAACCCGGAGTAGATACATATACTTATATACCTACATGGTTATGGGGTTACATAAGTTATTTTCTTATTACAGGGACTTGTTGCAATTAAGTATGAGTATGCCTTTATTAATTATCCAACACATTAGACAACTCCTTTGTTCATATGAGTTTCTCTTAAATAATATAATTACTCTTAAAAGTTAGTAATAACGCACTGATTCCAAAAAGGATCTTCGCAATCTACCGAAATAACAAAGCCTGACACTATATTGTCATCAAAACTGCAAACTGAATTATTATACTCTGCCTACTTCAAAGTTGCCATCGCTCTGGTGCGAATTTAAATTGTAATTACTACACTTTATTCTATAATGTTTAGAAACTCCTCATTAAGCAATAATCTAATAATCATTTGAAGCAACAAAAAATACTAAGAGAATAATAATAATTTCATTATTGAAGTTTAAATATTGCAGGAGAGTAGAATGTGGAAAGGTGTAAATAAAATACTACATAACGTCTGCATAATCTGTTACAGATACTCCCACTTCTAATAATCATCGACGGGTGACAATTAAGTAAAGTGTCAACTTTAAATAATTACGCTGATTTCCAAAATTAGTCAAAAATAAATGGCCATATAATACTTGTAGTCTGTAAGTAGTAATAAAAGCATTGATTTTGGGCATCCCATTATTGTCAACAACAAACTTTAACAACTGAATGGCTTCACTAATAATGGCAGTGTATAACTTTAAAATCATACGCCCCAACCTTCTCTCTCCCAAATGACTTTTCCCTGAAAGCTGTCTACTTCGTAATATTTTTAACTGCATCCTATTAAATTAGACATGGCTATTACAATCGAAATAAATTCTATTTTCTACTGTAATTTTCACGCCCTTCCCGCCAGTGAAAGTTTTGACATCAGGCTATGCTATAATACTAAATAAGATACTAAAATACAGACAATTGAGGATATAAGACAAAAGTGCGAGAAATATAAAAGGTAGATAGATACTTATTCTACAAAATATTCATGTAGTCCTCATAATATCTGTATATAATTATTACAAAAATATTTATAATAACATCTTCATAAACAACTGGAAATAGTGAAAACTTTCATTTTAACAGCAATATAGGTAGTATAGTGATTGAATAGCTAACGCTTACAAGCCGATCTTTTAAAGCATAGCACAACTAAAAGAAATCTTATATTTATGTAAAAAAGCATTTCACAAAAACAATCGTCACTCTATCTACAGTAGTAATTTGTAACCGTTCAATAAGCAAGAAATTTAAATGTCTCAATAATAATTATAAAAACAAAGCTTAGGAATGGTTCCCAGAAGCATGCACAATTAGTAGAAGCATAACTATGCACAATGCATTAAATACAAATGCAATCAATTTCCATCGACAAAAAACGAGACATGTGTATAGATATAACTTTAGAAGTAGATACAAATTACTATAGACAAATTTAGTAACAAGGTTAGGAAATCCAGTTAGTTGTATCTTTTAAAATCTTTAGTTTACAAAAGTGAGGATTGCTCTGTGCGATCTGTGAAAGCGTTATTGTTATTATACATAGAAGTAGAACAGTGTTGTGTAAAACAGCAATAACAAGGATCCATGATTATTTTTTAATTAACCAGTAAAGGCAGAGCCACAATTGTCCTCGCTACCAAAGTGGCTACTTCCTTCTGAATAGCTCGACTCAGAGCAGCTTCCTGAATGTGTGTGTGATGAGCACTCGCTGAGACAAGAGGAGGCAGAGCTATACGGTGGTAAGGATCTATTGGACGGACAGGGACTTGGAGGACCTCGGGAGAGCCGCCCCGCAAGACAAGTCAAGGAACCATTGAGACGAGTATCGGACAGAGTCCGGGATATAATGCTCCGACGTTTTGGATTGTACTTGGGCAGATCACGAAACGGAACTACAATACAAAAACAAACAAAAAGGACAAAAAAAAAGACAAACAAAAATACATAACTGCTCAACTCAAATATGTAGAATAATTACAAAAAATGAACTTGTAGCGTATACATCAAGCATCATTCCGCATTCTAAAATAAATAAATAAATACAAACTAAACTTAAAGTAATGATTAAAAATCATACAAATTTCGCAACGTAACCGCGTAACAATATTTTTAGTAGTTGGCGCCTGTATAGTTTTATAAAGTAGAAAATAAATGCAAAATATCATTAAGAAAAGAAATACATACATACAAAAATTGTATTTCTTAATTAAACGCTATACATTTCAACAACAACTTTTTTTTTACTTCTTATAAGTATAAGTAACTCAAAATAATTAGCTGAAATGCAGGAGGAAAACTTTCGCAGCATTGATTCACGCTTGCATAATAAATATTACTACTACATACAGATATCGATGCCTCCTCCTACGCTTTTTACAACAACTTCACAATCAACTCAACATTGCAATATATTATCAAATAATTTCGATTCCGTCATATCAACACCATGCCGGGAAACATGCCATCACCTTAAATAAAAAACACCAACACTCACGATCAGAATGTAATTTGGTCAATAATAAGCTCCACAAACAATTTTATAAAAAAACATCCGCTGGATAAAGGGATAATTAATATAATTTTGGAAGAACCTTAAAAATATAGATGGCCGTCAATGTTAAAAATGCAATGATAAATAATAAAATTGAAAAAAAAATGAATGAAATTACAAGTCGCATGTCCTCATCGCTATATATTAAAATAAATAAATATTATTTTATATAGATAATTAGTCTTCGCTGCATTTTAGTGCCACCAACAAACTTGTCATTGGATGAAATGAAAAATATATCTTACAATCTTTAACTTGTCTGAACTGTAAAAAGCAATTATACAAATTTAAAACATATATACGAAATAAAATTAATATACCTAAGTATACTTATATTTTCATAGTTTACCACCACTTACTACTACTATTACTACTAGAACATTAATCTAAATCAATTTTTTATTTGCTTTCCTCCTCATGGGTGGTGCCGAAATAATTTATGAGTAGATACTTGAGAAGTTTAAATTATGACTAATATTATTTTTAACAGTACTATTTCATCAAGAAAGCCATATACCTCGCACAGCCTGCCACACACACAACAACAACAAAAGTCAAAGGCAATTGATATGATTTGAACGAACACATACATATCCAAGGATTCAGCCTTAACCAACTATGTGTGTGTATCTGTAATATTACCATGTATTATGTATCAAGCTGTGAGTGGAATGTAATTTCTGGGTCACTCGAGACGCCATGAACCGAATGTCGGTATAACTATTAGTATATTAGATACTTAATACTTATATTATCATATTCCATATATACCTTCTTTAAAAATAAATATATTCTTAAAAATAATTATTATTGTACATATAGTTTATATAAATGTATATCCACAGTTTGGGAGGCTCCAACAAAGTATTCTCTGGACTCGAGGGACCCTGCATTGTGTGCAAGTGTGTGTGTCTGAGAACAGACAGTCAGAGAAAAGAAAGGAACACACCTTCTTAATACACAAAGTTACACGTTACGTTACGCTTATACTCGAGTTTAAAAATGTACGAAAATTTCATAATTTCATCTCTGTCCCTCTTGACAAATACCGAGTACGTTATTAAGGAAATCAGTCATATACAATGAACATACTAAGTATCGATTTATAAGTATGTATATAGTATATACTGTAACTATGAATAAGACAGAATATACATATATGACTGATTTCCTGAAGAGTTAATCCCTTCTCCTTCCCTCCCTGCAATTCTACATGTTCATATGTACAATGAGTAAAAGGTAAAAAGCAAGGGCACACCTGCTTTTTATTCATTTGAAGATGAATGAGCTTCTTACAAGCTCTCTATGTACTCTAAACCTCTATCTGTATATTATGTATTGGTTGCTTGGGACTTTCTGGGCATCTATCTACAAAGCACATCTATCTAATGTATCTCTCCTATCTCTGATAAAAATTGTATTCGACGTGACTTTCTTCATCAGAGCTCTCATACCTTCAATACCAATACTAACAACAACAAACAACAACAACAGAAGAGTATTATTATGAATGAAAATGAGCCGTCAATGACGACGGCACACACACACAAGTCCACATACTACATATAAGGTGAGTATATAATTACATACTTTTCAACGCATAAAGTACGCGTCATAACAAGGATGCGTGTAGCAGAAATACAAGTACAGTACAGATATCCAAGTATGTTTGAGTATACAAAAGTACACCTAGATACACATAAACAGTCGTCATAATATAAAAGTAAGTATGGCTGTTGTATAGCTGTCACCGGAATGCAATAACAGAGGATTGTACGTGATGAGAAACTTTAAACATTTTAACTGCACCCCCAATTCTTCTGACTGTTGTTGCTGTTATTAATTCCTTGCAAAGAATAAATACTTCAGTCAGTCGTACAACGAAGAAAGAGCTAGCAGGAGCAGCAGCAGCAGCAGCCAGTCAAAATATTTTAAAGGAGTTTCTCCATACTATGTATATGTCAAGATTTTTCATCTCTACTTGACTCTCCGCTACATGAACGCAATTGTTCGTCCGGGTGATAAAAGGCGTGGGAATGATAAATATTACATGAGAATCAGATGAATCTCCATGAATATTACTTATTCCTAATTACCCTGAACAGCATCGACAAAATGCATTTATTGTTGGTAGTACTTTACCAAATCCCAATTATGTCTCCCTACCTCCATCATAATACTATACTATATCCAACGAGCAAGAATAATAAATAATTTTCCTATTAAGAGAATCTGCATATAAAAGAACTATTTTAATGCTCTACAGTTATAATAAGCTTAGGTATACATAGCTTATATGCATGCTTTATAATGCTGAACTATAGTGGAAGCGGGTAGTATGTGTACATATGCATATGTAATGTATCACAACTTGTGGCACAAGAATTATTCTCAAGAAATTTGCAGTTGTTGTCGTCATGTTCATTTCAGGTCATTAAATTAGTAATTAACTATTAAACCATGAAACGTCAACATTTATTTCCAACCAGTAACTAATTTTCTAAGGATAATAAGGAATAAGGATGATACATATGTCTGCAAACTGGTCAGTGTCAGAGTGTGGTGTTGTGTGTTGTGTTGTGGTGTAGAAAGAAGGGAAATAAATTTTCGGGCCAGAATTATTTATGAAGCCATATAGCCAATTTTACACTCCCTGACAACAACGCTGACAAGTAATACGTATCTATGTATATACGAATGAATTAGAAAAGTGTAGGTGGATCCTCATGAAGAAAAAAAACTGGTTAGTCTGCATATAGTCCGTGTAATAGTGCAATATCTACAGAGAAATTCCTCTATATATGAAAAGCATTTATAGTATTAGTGTCTTCCTCTTACAAATACGAAAATCCTGATAATATATTTCAAAAACTCTGCAATAATAATGTTGCGACTGTCCCTCTTCTTGTTTCTGCTGTTCTTGCTGCTCTTCATTAACTATATCTTCCTACATGCCGAATACTTAAAAGTGTACACATTACTTTGTAAATTATCAAAACTTACAAGATATCATGCAGTCAAGAGAGCATAGAAATCACAACTTGCGTGCTATCATATAAGTAGACATACTAATAGTAAATGGTATATACCTATGTACTATATAGTATAATAATATAAGTGTAAGTATATAAAAGTTTTTTTTTCTTCAAAAATTATTTCACTTAAGTAATCCATTTTTTAATTGGTTTTACGTGGTTAATTATATGACAAGCTTTATTAATTTATTCGCGAGCTTTCGGTGAC
>JAQGAK010002105.1:0-23111 GCA_034696945.1 Lipothrix lubbocki
CTCCGCAGCGTCCCGAATTTGGATCACATCACCACGTGGCGAATATGGGAGCTCAGTCTAATAATAATAATAATAATAGGTCCTGGTTTAATACTGCTTCAATATGACCTGTATAATGGTATTTTTGTCGTAAATATTTTTATAACTTTTGTGACATTGTATGCAAATTTAAAGGATATTTATGTTCGGAAATACTACTGACAGAATTTTTTTTAGTTAATTTTCCGGTACAAATGTTTTCCTTAATTTAGCTAAGATGACGAATTAAACTGCATGTCACAAGTATATATATGTAAACACACACTCGACTATCGCTATAACAGATCTCTATATGTATGAGAACATTCTCTTTAGGAGACCCTTTGGGCCCGCATATCATACGTAGTTATATGCATAATAGCTCTCTCTATAAGAGAACTCCTATATAAGAGTCTGATTTTGGTGATTTATAGCGTTCACTTATAGCGACAGTCCAGTGTACTTGATTCAAATCCAAATTTAAAAAATTACCTTAATTTTACTTCTGCACGTACACTTTGATACCTTGTAATTACCAAGAGCGCTACGAAATGCAATCGGATGGTGTGCCCATAGGTCATAGGTCATAGGCCTTATTTTAACATGTTAACTGTGTGGAAAGCTTGACACAATTTCCCGAGCAATTTCACACAGATCTTAAGCGTTGCACGCAGCCGTTTAAATACACACACAGTGTGTAAATGCCTTTTTGGCTCAAATACTGCCAATTGTTTGACATACTGGAATTTTTTCAACAGTAATATTATCCGCGATCAATATATTTGAGACTCCTGGATGTTAGATAATTTTATTTTTTTAAATACCAAAAAGCTAAATTGCAGTCCTACTATAAGAGCAAAATATAAAACGGCAAAAAAGTGTAAAAGGCTTTAATGCACACATTGTCCCTTTGCCAGCTAAGTTTCGAAGCTGTCTACAATTTTATGTGCGTCTAGATACAAAATGGAGTTTCCATGATCATTTTGAGCGCCAGTTGGGACAATTATGTTATTTAAAATTTCCTTAAGGCAGCTTTTAACTGGGATTCCAGTTAAAAATTATACAATATTTCTCCATTTTGATTTTTTTACTACAATTTACACAGAGTTTTAATTCCATTCAGCACTGAATTATTGGTAGATATCTTATCTTGAAAGTTTGTTCACAGCAAATTTGCATCTTCACGGACATGAGACTGTACATATACCAAGTGTTGGTAATCTGGGAATGCCCGGGTATTTCTGGAATCTCGCCTGCCCAAAACGCCACGGCATTTTGAAAATTTTCAGTCTAGGGTAAAATGAGGGAATAATGGAATTTTGGGCAGTGGGGTCTTGTGTACTTTCAAGCTGAAAATAGAACAACGGGTTTAGATTTGAGGCCAATTGTTTAAAAAGTTTGATCATTTTTGCAAGATTTTTCTGAATATATTTGCAACCGAAATCTTACATATTTAGCAATACATTTAAATTATTTTCACTAATTGTTATAATTTATTGACGACAGTTTCTTTCATACCATTTTAGTTATTTGTGGAATTGTTTGAAAAAAAAATATAGATAATGCCCAGTTTTCTGCCCAAAATTGAGCATTTTCAATTTTCTGCGTTGGGTAGTTTTTTTGTCATTTGCCCTTGCCGGGCATTTTCAGCATGGCGGGCAAAAACACGAGAGTATTTTCATTTTGCCAGCACTGTGTACACTGAATTCCCGCTGTAAGAAAACGCTATAAATAAACAAAATATGCCTTTTATACAGGCATTTTCTTAAAGAGAGAGCTGGTATGCATATATATAACTATGTATGATAAGCTGACCCAAAGGATCTCTTACAGAGAGTACTCTTACATGGAGATCTCTTTTAGCGAGAGTTCGGTGTATCTATGTATACGTTGAACCAACACTGACATTTCAACGGTTTGCACCCTTTGCCTTTAGCATACATCAATGCGTCAGTTTGTCGTACGATTTCCATCTACCACTCAGCGTTCAGGAAGCAAAAGAGTTAATCCGTTATTGACCAATGACTACTTCCTTAGCAATCAATCTTCTGAAATCATATCCTCTTCACACGTATTAAAAGAACTTACGGATGTGCAATCTCTCAAGTAATTTTTCAAAAAAACTTGAATGAATTTTATTGCTTCACTAAGTTGTGAGCTGTTTGTTTAGTTTTTACAAACAATATATGTACTGCTGTGTCAAATCCTTTGTCAATCCTGGATTAAGTTAATCTGATTAGGTCCCATGACTGATTATGACTCGTGAACGCAACTTCTGCTATAAAAAGTTTTTCAACCGAAGTGCAATTAAATTAATCATAAAGTTACATTCGTACGCACAGAAATCAGAAACCTTTAATTAAACTGCGATGTCTGCAAGCGGGCCTCATCTATATACATATATACCAAGTTGTGGGACTAGAACGTTCACAGCGTCCATTTGAAGGACAGGCCGATCAAATGTTCAATTTGCATGAATAGATTTACAAACCAAAATATATAAATAGCTATTTGTTTATATTTACGCGCGGATAAGAATGTCGATTGCGAAATCTACTGGAAAAAATTCGCCACGGAGAAGCACATGATTCCTTCTTTCATTCCAACGTAAGATCGCGTAAGTGCATAAGACATTATATTGCATTTATTTGTAAATGTAAATGTAGTTATAGTAAAACTAGTAATTTAAACTACTTCTGTTTCCCTTCGCAAATATATTTTTTTAATAATTAAAATATGTAAAAGATATATAAAACCTGTTAAATTTCATATATTGATTCGCTGATTTATTACCGCGAATTTTGTAAAAAATACGCTAAGGCTCACTTGTTCTATTTTTATTTTGACAGGAGCAGGTGACTGCTATTGGATTCCAGTAAATACACACAGCTTCATATAGGCAATGAAAATGTTTTTATATAGAGTTACATGTTCTACTAAGGACCTTTGTAATATTCTTTTATTTGTAAATATCTTTTATACATAGATCTCTTATAGTAAGTGTCAGATGTATTAATAAAAACCATTCGTGAAACAGTAAGGATGCCGTAAAATCATTGCTACAACAATTTAATGGAAAAGTTAAACGCAAATTATCAGTTTTCGTTTACATTTAGTTATTTATAGCTGTGTCAAAAAGCAAATTTTATAATAATACAGATCAAACAAGTTTTATTTCTCTTTATTTGACGTTATTTAAAATTGGGACTGATGTTCCGAGTATATCATCACCTAAAGGTAATTACGTTACTTTTCTTTTGTTTTCAATTTATACGTAGCATCTTCCTTAAATTAGATTTCATTAAATCCGAAGTTTTCATTTTGAGTGACACTAAACAATAATTTTACCCACCTGCACAACAATATATACATTTTTAAAATTTTTTGCTGGGAATAATACCACCAATTTAAATATTCAGGAACAAGAATTTGGATCACGTACTAAGGCGGCACCTTAAGTGTATCGATTATTGATTTTTGTTAACCAAAATTGGGTTGTTATTTAAAATATGATTTTTATTACAAAACTAAATTAGAGATAAAATATTTTTAAAGTGTTTTGTTGATAATGATCATCCCCGGGAAAACTAATTAAACAAAAAGATAGAAGTGACGTCACTCGGGTTTCATCTGTAGAAGTTTAGGATTAACTGTACACATTACTTTGACATATGTTCTTTAGTTTGAAGATGAGGCCGTTACACAAAACGCGATAAATATTATTAGCTATGTTACTAACGAAAAACACTAAATATTTCCCCGGTAAAAAAGGGTCATATATAATACGTTAGTAGTTATTAAAAATAAGGGCAATTTTTTATGGATGTAAAATAAAATAATTATTTTACATTATTAATTATTATTTTAATGTTACTACTAACATATTTAGGTAACACCACAGAACGCAATGTTTTTATAATAAAAATAATATAATCAATTTAATTTAAACTTTAACCATGATAATGATTATAAGCTAAAATGTTTGTATTAAAAACAGGCGTTACGTACCCATTACCCACTATTACAGAGCCTAGAAATTATACTACTTATCAGTAAAGCTCTACTAAAGCCACTGTGACAATGAATAACAAGAATTTGTTACGTTTTTTACATTAAAGGTTTATCCTTTTAAAATGCAGAATAAGGAAAAGTTCAATTTAATTATTGCTGAGACTCCTTAGTGGCGTAAGAAGTTTGTAATTCTGATGCTGCATAAGTAACTGCTAAATGGCTTTTTCAGCACTAGAGGTACATTGTTGAGCGTCCAAAGCTTTCCTGGTGTCAGTCGATGGACGAATGGAAACTATGGTTTTACCATCTTAAATCTAAAAAGAAAGTCATGTTAAAATGAGATGTAGATCAAGGGGCAACATCTTTGCTCTAGAGAGAGAGAGAGTCAAAAATAAAAAAATCCCGTGTATCCACTTGTGTGTGATATATTGCAATACGTGCATTATACACAGAAGATGTTTTAATGACAATATTTTTCGGTGACTAAACGGTATGTATTGGAAGTAGTAAATCTTTGTGATAGATTTATTCTCTGAATGACGGAAACAACGCGCCTGAGGGGGCTGAGACGGTGAGTAGGAAAATCTCCCTATGTTTTATTAAGAATCTCTCCGCCGTTTTGGTATCAACTTATAAAAGTCCTAATATTCCGTAAAAGAAAAAAAAGGATGTATTGTGAAACGTATATTTTTGTAACAGAAAAAGTACATACACTCATGTTGTGTTTATACTTCACAACTTATTTCAATTCTCCATTTATTTCCAATGTGGGATTTTCTCATCCAAGCAGCAAGGGACACTACTGCCTAAAGGTATTTCTTCAAAAGTTTCTGCTTACCCAACTGGTTGTATATTAGGCATTTTAATCGTAAGTAAGACTTCCTGTACAATCACCTTGAAGACGACAGAATTGATCTGTTTTCCGCTGGTTTTATTCATTACCTTTTCACATGTATAAATGTAAAATATGAAATATGTACTGTAGTTAATTTTCAAAAATGTAGTTTGTCATCTATATCTCTTTTTATTAATTTTAGCCAAGCAAACAATGTATTCGTCCAAAACATGATTTATTAATATGGGCAAATAATTGATACATAACGACTTTTCATGTAACAACTAATGTTTAAATTAAAATTCTATTGTATACATATGAACAACCAATAATACATGTCTGTTTAGTTTTGTTGATTGGCATTTCAACATGTGCTTTAAAGTTATGTACTGGATTTATTGGTGCACTGTCAGTAGAACTGTTATTCCTTGAAGATACAACAACCATTAAAATGCAGTTTTAACATATTTATGTATACCTAAACTTGATTCACGAGAATAGCCAAATAATTTAACAAATTTGTACGTAATCGTTTTTCTAAGATAGACTAGCAAAATGTAAATTAGGTTTTTTATTATTAGAATCCCATTTTGTAGTACACACATAAACATTACACAATTACATATATTATTATTTACAATATTGGAGTATTTTATGACGCTGAGATAATTTAAATAGTTTAAAATAGCCTTGCAGTTGATATTTGGAATACAAAAGTTCTCTCCGTTTACAGTTTTTCCCGTCGTTCATTTTGCACTAAACTGATAGTAGATCTCTTGTTACATTGGGGTTTACGTACTTCGCACACAAAGATAGTCCGTTGTGCTTCTTTGCCGACGGCATGTTATTATATACTTCCACCCTTTTTTGCATCAGTCGTCAATAGCCTACGTCAATGTGTCATGCGATTTTCATCTTCCAATTATCGTTCAGCAAGAACCTTATGTACCCCTTTCATGACCACGGATTGCTTCTCTACAAAACTCTCTTTCAGAAAACTATGGCCTCTATGTATATGCGTTTTGAAAGGATTTGCTTATGTTCGATCTTGTAAAGAATTTTCCACGACGATTTTATTCAATTTAGCTGCTTCTCTCCAAACGCATAGCTCCCAGTTTTAACTCTCATATGTACCTTTAATACGCAAGAATGTAAAAATTATTTTCCAAATGCCCAAATTGAATTTTACTATAGGAACTATAAAACTATACATAGTTTTAAAAATTTGTCATGTCAAACCCTTTGCTCAACTTTCAGGGCTTGTGCTGCCACAAACAAATAATTACTTTGGTCAATGAGTCAGTTGTTCAGTATGTAGCTAATTTTTTTCCGATCAACAAAAAATGCTGATTCCTGACATTTTCAATTAGTTCATTATGTAGCAAAGTTTTTTCTAAGAAATTCAATTCTTGGAGATTTGAAAAACCAAATCTACCTGTGCACAGTAAAATTTCGCTATAAGTATGAAATACCTATATAATAAAATTTTCTCTGCAAGGGTTGTTATGAGCCCGCATATTATACACGGTTATATGCCCACTAGCTCTATCTTGTCTAGGTGACGATTCATCCCTCTATGACGTCAACTATAGTTGCGTCATTAATTATAAGTAAATAAATAAATAAATGGTAATGAGACTTAATCCCCTTCTCATTCATTTGAATGAGTAAATGCATTAATGTTAAAAAGGGATTAAGTCTCACTATGTATATATTTAAGGATCTTCTATCCCCGTCAGGGTATATGAGGGCCGCGACTTACCTGTTACTTTCACTTCACTTTCCGCCTTCGCAGCGGTTTTATCTCCGTTACGTACGGTTTCCGGACTTGATTCGGGCTTTTTACTTTTATCTAAAGGACTTTCTCTCCCGCTGTCATTACCTCTCTATATATATACTTAAATATATTTTTTTATCCCCATAAATAACTACTTAAGCATATATATATCCTTTGCGCTAATATTTAAAATTGGATTGCCAGTTCCTTCTATATAGGAAATTCACATGTCCTAGTCCATCTGTATACTTACTTATATAGTACAATTGTGCTTTTTTGCTGTCCCAATTTATTTTGAAATTTCGAAGTTCTTTTTTGAATATTATTATTCTTACCGTCTGCTTTACCTTCCTGGATTATCTCCGCTACGTTTTTTGCGTAAATTTGGAAACATTTTCCTTCGTGAAAGGTAAAAATTCGGGGTTTTATTTTATATTGAAATTTTGGGCTGCACTATGATAATTGGAGTCGAAAATAATAATTGGGTCTACAAATGAGCATTCCTATAGGTTAGGTTAGGTTAAGTTGGTCATCCCCAATTATCATACAACAACCAAATTTTGACTAGTTTAATTTATTCTGACTTTGTTTTTGATTTAAAAATTATTGTAAAGTATTTTATATGTTCTCTAGAGTCCTTTTAATAATATTTATCAATTTTTTATCGTATTTTATAATTTTTGGTAAAATTTTGCGTCCGGATAAAGTTGGGCGACGCCCCACGGTGTAAGGTATATTTTGCCGACACTCTTCGCAAAAGTGCTAGCCGACATGTGTTATGATGAAATTAGTGTTGTGTTGCCAATATATTGCTAGGCTTTATCATATGAGCAGTAATTCTTGTTAGTGAGTTGTCGCCTGTATTAGTGCAAGCGTATCAGATGTTGTGTGTGAAGGCTTTCATTTGAGTTTATTTAGCTTACGTATGATGAGTATATAGCTTTCCAGTGTGTTTATGAGTGTGTATTTTTGTATGTACTATACGTATCTGAGTTACACCTTCCCATCATTGCCGCAAAGCCTGCACACCGACATATCTATAAGAGAATTCCTACATAACAGAATGATTTTGCGTGAATTATAGCGTTCTTTTATAGCGAGATTTCAGTGCATTGAGAATCCAATTGAAATTATTTGTAAAACTAAATTTCCTTAAAAACAGATAAACTTGAACTAAAGCTTTCCTGTATTACAACTGTGAATAAACACAATCATGTGTAACAAGTGCAATTGGTGTAAAAAGACTTTTTCCACCTCAAGTGGTTTAAATATTCACATTTGAACGCACACAAACGAGAGACACAATTGTGAAACATGCAAGCAGGCCTTCGCTCAACTAAGTTATCAACTTAAAAGTACACAAGCGTGTCCATTCCGACGACCTTCCACTCAAGTGTTCTATTTGCCTGAAAGGATTTAAAAAGAAATTCAATGTGACCACCCACTTTTTGTATATTCACGCAGATAAAAACTCAGATGTGATATCTGTTGCAAAAAGTTCGCCACGGAGTAACACATGTTGAACCACATGGAAAATCACTTCAACGAAAAACTGCATATAAGTGCATAAAGTGTGATAAAGCTTTCCGGACAAGCAAAGAATTAAAAAACCATGACGTCATCCATAGTGTTGAAAGGCCATTCAATTGTACAGACTGCGACACAAAAGCGCCTACACAAGATAGATCATGCAAATTTCAAATGCGTTCATAAAATAATACACTGAACTCTCGCCATAAGAGAACGCTATAAATCACCAAAATTAGTCTCTTATAGAGAGAGCTAGTATGCATATAACTACACTTGACTCTCTCTATAAGAACTTTCTGTATAGGGGAACTCTCCATGTAACATACCCCGGCAAAATTTTTGAACTCGAACTCGCACTCAGAGTTCCTGAACCCGAAATTCATTATCTCGAACTCGTAAGCGTTGAGTTCCATTAGGATTTTGTTAGCCTCGAACGCGAACTCAAGAACTCAAATTTTATAAATAGGAACTCAGCCTCGCTCTCAGCGCGCCTCTGAGGCTATTAGTTCAAATTTCAAGCGCCGCGGTTAAAATCATAAGTGGATATCTTAAAATTTTCGTTTTTATCTTAAATTATACAAAAATTATAGCTAAACATCACGTTTTTGTAGTCTCTACATTAATGCGAACATTAACATAGCCTTTTGAACCTACAAATATTTGAGTTTAGCAATTCTGTCATCGTATTTATCAATTTTAAAAATGGTAAATGAGGTCAAAAAAACCTGCCCCACACATATTGCATGTTATTAACTCTCTAAATAAGGGATTTCTTTATAAGGAATATTTCTCTATAGTGTCACAAATTACTGCGCATATGGAGCCTTTAGCTCTCTTTATAGTAGCATTCTGACAAAAATGTATTTTAAATTGTTAAATTACGTATAAATGATTTTCCTAAGCTGACATTTTATGGTTTTTATATTATTTTAAAATAACATTTGTTAAATAAACAAGCAAATCGATTGATAACCGATACATTTTGTACGTGTAATAATGTAAACTGAAATATTTATTTACGTTTTAAATACTAATTTAGGAGTTATTATATTATGGACAAATTATTAGGAAACAAATTATTAAATTATATATTATAACTAATATCGTATTTAAATCCAAAAATTGAATAAAAGTTTAGTTATTAAAGTAATGTATCTTGTTTATGAATTTACATTTATACAAGCATGTGTCAACTCGCTTCGCGCGCTGAAACATGCTTGGCTCCGCAACCTTCGTGGGTATGTTTTGCCGCCTGGTCGCCTATACCGCCTAGTCGCCCATACTGCCTAGTCGCTCATTCCGCCTAGTCGCCCATAATATCTAGCAGCTTTTTTTAAATAGCTATTAAATTTCATATAGCTGCTTGACGAATGATGGCGGAGGCAGCAAGCTAAGACGAATGACGGCGGGGGAAATATGTATTATCTTTTCTTTTAAAAGTTTGTTAATATAATTTGTTCTATTAACAGTTTAGAAAAAAACTTAATTAATTGTGTAAAAGTTTAAAAAATGTTGAAAGCGATTTGCTTACGGAGGGAATACCACAAATTTATTAAGGGTGGCGATAGAACGAAATTATTTAGGGTGGCGATAGGGCAGATTATTTAGGGTGGCGATAGAACAAACATATTAGGGTGGCGATAGAACAAAATTATTCAGGGTTACGATAGGGCAAGTTATTTAGGGTGGCGATAGGGCAAATTATTTAAGGTGGCAATATAGGGCAAAGTTATCTGACCAAGTAACACCGTAAAGCGTGACGGACGGACGGACGGACGTGACGGACGTCACACCGGTTTTATAATAGGGGAGATGTTAAATTTTTATGTTGTGAATCGTTTAAGGTCCAGGTAGATTCTTTTCAAATATTTTTAATCACAAATGTTTGTGAAAATTAAAGCGGGACAATGTTGTGATTCTAAAAGGTTCAAACAATTGATTCATTGAAACGAAACTGGGAAACTATAGCAGTTATACATACTGCAGTAAAGATAATCGACAAATATAAATTTAAACAATGCAGTAACCAACCAAATCTATATTTAGATCAATTTTGTGTGATATTCCATATAAAGGACTCTTTATAGTTGCATTTTCGGGCTGATTTATAGTGATCTCTTATAGAGAGAGTCCAGTGTAGAACCGTTTTGAGCTACTCTGCATATTACTTGCAAGTGTAAACAAGGAGATCACCATGTAGTATGTATACATGTTATTTCTACTCTCTTCACCTTTCTGTTGAATATTTGTGTATTCAAAATTCAGCCATTATAGCCAACAATTTTGCTTATTTGGACGAGATCATACATGATTAGATTTACTTCACAAAATGCATACGCAAGCTGTTAAATCTATAGTCAATCCATTTTGTAACAGTGAAAAGGAGATGGTTAGCAATACACAAGAGGTTTTAGCGGATGGGTAAATAATCCGAACATTTTCGAGTGCAGTTTCATTCATACATATATAAGCGACATTTGAAATTAAAAACATTAACCATGTTAGGACATGTGGAACGAACGGATCTGGCCATACCGCTACCCATCTGTCTACTCCTCATCCTGTGCAGAAGACTCAAAGCGCTCTCGCCACCAATATTTCCGTGAGCCCGAGTACCGGCTGGTATTTTGCCCTCAGCCCTTTTGTTTGAATCCATTCTGGTGGGGTAAGTTGCTTTGAAGGTGAATTTAACAAACAATTTTAAGACTTCAAGATTATATTGTTTTCACACGAATTATAAAATCATTTCATTTTGTGGTGGTTTATAACGCGATTTGTATATGCCCGCTAAATTAGCAGAGAAAAAAAATAGAAAAAAATAACAAAAATAGAAAAAAATGAAGTGTGGAATCACGGTGGAAGGACTGTGTGAGAATAATTTAACTTTAAAATATAATGATTTTTTCAACAGTTGCAGTTGAACGTGACTGATTGAACGTAATTGAACGTGATTGAACGTAATTGAACGTGACTGATTGGCGAAGACAAATTTTACTGTTACACATGTTTTAAATCATAAAAAAACTGAATTTTTCAACACTTTTTCGATAATATATGTTTACTTATATTTCTTGTAAATTGTTCGGTATATTTTTCATATTAAGTTAATATTAGACGTCTCGACATGCAAGATTGCTTGCTCCGGTCACTTTGTGAGCTTCAAGCAAAGTCCATTCATGGATTTCAAGTCCGGAGGGAAACCAAAATGGTTTCGTCGTCTTTGAGCCTCTAAGTATAATCGATTGTGCCAAATATGTTTGTTTGAGGCATTAAAATCGTCTATTTTTTCTGTAATTCTATTTGTTCGAAAGTTTGCAAAGTACATTTATTTCTTTTTACAAAAAATGTTGTGTTTTGTTCAAATTTATCCACGCAAAGCGTCTATTACAATTGAAGAAGTGTGTTTTTATTTTATTATATAAAATTTAATATAAAAATTGCATGTAAAATAATAAATAATGACTGCACTCAATCATAGCACATCATCAGTTGAGACCTATACAGTCCTATATCTATATCTATGTGCCTCTGCAGCTCCGAAGCTGTTCATTTGTCATTATGTACGGCGCAAGTTGGGATACCATTATTAAATTACAATTATTGTCATGCAGTTGAAATCTTTACCAACGAAATGTTACTATAGATACTTCTATGCTGATAACACCTTGACTCCCTCTCCTTTTTGCCGCACTTGTTGTTAGCCCATGCCAACTGCCAAAGTGTCATACGATTTTCCTCTTCCAATTCCCGTTTGGAACGGAGTTATTGTATTCCTTAAATTACGACCCATACCCTATAAAACCATTTTGCAGAAATTTTGCATTTTCCCACTGAATTTGTTTTGAACACCTCGTTTAATTCCGCCGCTCCTCCTGGAAAACTCCCACATTTACTCGTTTGCACTATGTATACGGAATTCAATTGTGAAAACATTTTCAAAGAAAGGCAGCAACGTTCGCATGAAAATTACAAATTTATCCATGGAAATATATAATTTGTACAAATTGATTAATTCAAATCAGAATGCTTGAATTTAATAAATTATATCGTAATACATCGAGAACTGTTTAAAGGAAAGAGTTCTCTCACAAATAATTCTCTACTAAACAGTAGATACATATAAACAAATTGTAGTAACAAAAACTGTAGTAAACACACTGTATAAAATTAAATGTGAGAATCGGATCAACATTATTTGTGAAATTAAATTGCACACTGGGGAAAAACCGTGGAAATGCGAAAAGTGCGGAAAAGAATTTTCTTCACCTGAAAACTTTAGAACCCATTGTTGATGACATAATGGTGAAGTATGTACATTACAAGTACCAAAAATGCATTTGTATTTTCGTTTCTTCTTCCGCTTTAAAATCGACCAGACTACGATGTACATATATTAGAAATGCAATTTCTGTCAAAAACAATTAACAAAGTGTTAAGCTGGGAAGGAAAAAAGGCTAGAATTGGGAAGGACAAAATTTGTTGACGTTTTTTTCGGAGAGAAGATTTTTTTAATTTTCGGGAAGGATCGAAAAAATCGGGAAGGTTGAAATGTGTTAAGCATTTTTTGGGAGGGAAGATTTTTAAGGATGCGAAACAAATTGGACAGAATCGGGAAGGATCGACAAAATCGGTAAGGTCAAAATTCGTTGAACTTTTTTTGGGAGGGAAGGTTTTTCAGGATGGGAGAAAAATTGAGCAAGATGGAAGGAAAATTGGGCAAAATTGGGAAGGATCGAAAAAATCGGGAAGGTTATAATTTGTTGAGCTTTTTTTTGTAGAAAAGGTTTTCAGGATGGGAGGCCGGTTGGCCAGAATCGGGAAGGTCAAGGCTAGGATGGGGGGAAGAATGGTGCTGGGGAAACGGGAAGGAAAAGTTTGGATGGAGGGAAGCTTGGCACTTTTTCCACGCCCGGTGGTCCCTATCAGCAAATCCCTGGAAAGCATTTGGTGCTCCCATTTAAATACATGGACATTAAAAAAAATTAGTTTTGTGCAAAAATGGGTCTAACTGACTGCAAACTACATATGCGTTTTTGATATTTTCGAGGTTAGCAAAAAACTCCGGGTTCTTGGCTTTCCGGGTAAGTCTGAAATTACTGTATGGGAATTTTATTAAATGGGAATAAGAAAGTAAACGTACAAAAGTTTAGAAACCCAGACATGCCGTGCCCACCTACAAAATTAAATTTCTGATTTAAGCTAATTCTACGCTTAATTCCTGTAGAATCCCAAGGCTTTCAACATTACTGTATTTCAAACAAACAACATTTATTTTGAATGTTTTGGCTTTATCATGCTCCAAGACTCCTTTATAATTATGTACTTTATTAGTGGTCATTAGAGATCAACATTTTACATGGGCATAAAAGAAATTTACATCAACAAATGTAAGATGCATGATATGAAATCATTGTGGAATACATACGTATACAGTGTAGTTCTCAACCTTTGCTATCATTTCTCATATTTGCCAGCCGTACTTAGCCTAACCTAAACAACTTGTAGAGAATCCAACTATATTTTTAGTCTTTCCGAAAACTTAAAACGTTGTGAGAAGTTCAAAAATATTTGTTTAGCATGAAGTTATTACCCTTAATTTTATTTTAAATAATTTCGTTTAGCTTTCATACTTCCTGCAAGGCGGATTTTGTTGGGGTTTGATTGTCTGCATTTACGATCGAATTCTCTACACGAATGGTGAATTTGCTTTGGTTTAAATTTCAGAAACATATGGTAAAATGTTTTGCGAATGCTCTTGGTGCCCTGTAACAATTGCTTCCAAAGTTTCACTTGTATAGTTGCAGTAAGCGGATTAATGATTCTGGTAGAGAATTTGATAGTCAATTCAGGCTAGTAAAGAGTTTAAAAGTAGGCAGCTTAAAATCAGCTAGAAAAATATCATTTTATACAAATATTTTATTTAAATTGTTAAACACACGTTGGTGGTTTTAAGCGTACCGCCATGTAATTGGGTTTCGCAGTTTTAACTTGTACAAAATAACATTAAAGCAACTGTCATCAGTTTTTGTTATCAGCAATTGTTATTATTGCATATATATCAAATAATTGAAAAAATAGTGGATAAATGTCAAATTACACAAAAACGCTCACAAAATTTCCAGCCTTGCTTTTTTGTAATTTCGAAAAAAGCTTTACAATAACTATTATTCAATATATAATAAACTGTATTTAGGTAGGATTTATAAGAATAAACGCCTTTTTCGTTCCTTGTAAATAATATAAGTATGTATAGCGCTATGAAAATAATAATGTAAATACATTTAAATTAAATAACATGTATGTTCTTACGGCGTCTCAATAAACGTGAACATTTTCGTTTCCCCTATCATACATCAGCGTTCAAGTTATTGCAGACGTGGGTTTTGCAGATAATTCCGTTATATTACAATTGTTTGTCAAAAGTTTGAGCTAGTCATACAGACCTATAGCGGACTGTCTTACCTACTTTCATCTTAAGAGTAAACGAAAGATTTTTCATGGAAATGGTTCATTTAAGAGCCGCAAAATAAGATTCTGTCAAAAGATAAACTACAAAATCCATTTAGCTTTCAGGAAAATACAAATTACAAAATACGTACATACCTGTCGTCGGAAGACAATAGTTAATTTATTAGAGAGCTTGCTACATAACAGATACCTAGGACAAAATGGTGTCGTTAGATCCCTGGAGTAAATACGCACTCTACCTAATGTTTAAGACTGGCGAATGTTTATACTTCACTCCATATGTTGTAAATAAGAACCTGGTTCTAATTGAACTCAGCACAAATACATATCGGCGTCTCAGTTGTTGTATATTTGCCGCAATGACGTGGTTCACAACTCTACTTTATGTTTACCAATGCATTGGAAATGCTGATATCCAAAATAATATGTATCAAGCACTTTTGTATACTACAACATTTCTAGGATTGTATTGTTCATTCATGCAATTCTTCAATCTGTTCCATCCAGATTATTTAGTTCTGTCTTTGCGGGCTAATGTGACTTATTTGAATTTTTTCACAGGTAAGATTTAATTATATTTTTAATAAATATATTTTTTTAATTTAACAACATAACAATTGTTTCTGGTCAACATTTATTTTAGTCTCATATTCATCCAAATGTTAAATGAGTTTCTTGATTTGTAACGAATCTAATTTTCTCTTGGCAGAACAATATTACCCAAAAGACAAGAAACGCGTCGTCTCATCAGACAATTTTGGTGGATACGTTTTGATGCTTTTAATTATCTTCACTAGTACTGGCGTTTGCATGTTCTTCATTATTGCCATTATATCTCCTCACTTACCAATAACACCAATGTGTTTCGCAAATCCCCGTTACAGAGACAATACGGTGATTGTCATTATGGTAGCATTTACACAAACTTATGGTATTGCCGGCAATTGTGCAGTCTGTTTGCCGTGGGGATCTCATGCCTTTGCAATTGGGGTAAAACTTTTCACTGCGTTTAGGGAAATATTGTAAGTAATTTTGGGTTTTGTTTAGTTCATTCGTTTTTACATACTGTAAAGATTATATTTTACTAGCATACTACTGTAATAATTAAATGTGGGTATATTTATTTTATATTCAGGCTGGGACAGCTGCATTATAAAACTAAAAATATCTTGAGGACGGAGAGACACTTTATTCTTAATTACCGTTGCTTCCAAATAATAATAACAATTTTTAATTTGACCTTTGACCATATTCTATTTGCATTGAAATCGACTTATATAGGAGTGTGCACATATGCTCTTTACGGGGCAGTAATATCTGATGGATTCATGAGAGCTCTTTTATTTGTTATAGCCTTTCCGTGTATTTCCATTCTCGTTAAAACTTTTGCAATGCTTGGTCAGGTTAACGTACTCTCAGATACCCTTCTGGCTTTACGAAGGGATTATCCCAAAACTAAGGAGTTCTGTATGTCCTTTAAATCTCTGCCAACATTGAGCGTCAACGTTGGATCAAAGTATCCAGCGCAACCAGGGACAGTTCTAACAATTATGGCCATTATTTTTGAAAACACCGTGAATTTATTGATATCTTCCAATCAGAACTAATTGCACGTGTTGGAAATATTTTGTAAATATGCCTTTCCTCTGAAATCGTAAGTTGTTTCAGGGTTATGCGGAATTTAGTTTGCAGTACCCCTGGAAGCGACCCTTTTAAATGTAATGGATTCCGCTTAGTAGAAAAACTAATTTCTCATTTCACCATAGTAGTAAATAAAATGTGTATTCTTAATAAAGGATATTATTTACTCTGGTTTATATTTTACCCCTCTACTTACATCACATGAATATTTTTGTTCCACACAAAGTTATTAAACTTTCTCAATAATAAATCACATACTAGATAGTAAATAGTTATTGCGTAATGTATTTCAAAACCCAAGCGTCGTTTAAGGTCACATTTATCTAAAGTTTGCGTTTTAGAAATCATTTTGTGATAATTATTTATGAAACATTTGCTGTAATCTAACACATTTAAACAAAAACATACTACACTACGGTGATCTTTTTTAAAAAGAACTCTCCCAGGACAAGATGTCATACATTTCTCACAGCAAAAACACTATAGAATTATAGAATAAATCTTGCGATTTCTAAAGAGTTGTTTGGTATTATATTTCACTATATGTATAGGCCACATACTCTTGTTTTAAGAAAACGAAACCAATAACACAGCTGGTTTAAATAAATTCTAGTAAAGAAAGCATAAATCACGCATAACAATGCAGCTAGAAGTGGAAATAAAAGTGATAAGGTTACTATGAGATGACTGGTTTTATGACGAGTCAATGCACAAATTAGAAATCCGTAAATAAAAGCAAGTAAAGATAAATTGACGACAAAGTTATATTGAAACATTTACTAAAATTAGAACCTACGGCTAAGGCTATTTAACTACAATTGAATTATTTGCATAAAAGTTAAAGCCTAGCTGTACTTGCAATGTTATGATCCTGAAGAATACAAACAATTTGGGAGAATAAAATGGAAAAATAGCATCACTTATAATGCCATTGTTTTATTTTTTACATTTCGCAAAACGTACATAATAAATCAGCCGTGTGTGCAATTCGTTTATATCGGGTCAATACACGTTTTACAATTATTATATGCTTTATCTTGCAATTAGCCGTAATAAACAATTGAGTTTAAATCTCTAAGCAAGAACTTCACATTAGGAAATAATATCTCACGAAAAACCGTTGCTTTCTAGTTGTTCAAACCAAACGTTCATAAAAGCAACAATTTATTGTTCAGCTATATTTAGACAGCTAAAATTTGCCCCAATTACTATAGCTTTGATTTACTCAAAACACACCAGGCCCCCGCTATAAAATACATCCATACAAGTAGGAAATCTATGCAAAGTATCACTTGCGCCCTCATGCCACACGTTTGTGTATTTTATCCTTTTACAAGTAATTCATTTTTGTAACTAAGGGTTTATTCATATCAGTATAAAACATGCTCAGGAGTACACATGGTGTTTATTTTAAATACGTAACGTAAATATTTTTGTGTTGAACAATACGCGAGTCAAAAAGATGATATAGAATACATAAATAGTAATTTTAGCCTCGTTTAATAAACATTTGTTAAATGCATTATAATAAAAACTAAAAATAGTTATATGGTTTTTTTTGAAATATATTGAGCAGGCACTACCCGCCACTGTTGATATTTGTACAAAACATGTCTGCAACCTTCACAATCCGAACATGAAAAAAATTATGAGTTAGCTGTAGTTATTCCTATTTTGTTCTAGTAAATGTAAAGATAATGTGTATAGGTAATATATTTTTTTGATTGTCTATAAATATGAGAAAATCAAAATGTAGAGTAAAATTTTGCAAAATCGAAAAGCTCCTACCCGAACAATTTTTTATACAACTTCGCTATATTAATTTCGCTAATTTAAAAAAAATTACTATATGATTACAAAACCCCTAAGTGTTTCTAACAAGAGAAAACACTAATGTCATGATACAAGTGTAATTAACATTTTTTGAGATGCAGGATTGATTACTTACACATTCAATATCCTAGTATGTAATTAGTTATACAATTCTAACCACAATAGGTTGATTTAACTAATGTTTAACGTTGGTATAACAAAATATCATATCCTGTGTAAAAGGAAAATTATAAATTAAAATCAAATAAACGTGATGCTTAACAAACATTGGGTCAGACTAATAAACGTGGAAACAAGCGACTAATGTAATTATGGATTCAGATTACGACAAATATTTTGATTTTTCTAAAATAAATAGAAGCAATATAAACTAATCGTGCCTATAATAATTAATAATTTATAATTATTATATAACTTAAATTACGTCCTTATAATAATTTTCATCGTTTTTATGCATCAATATTAAGTCAAGATGTACGGAACGTGTACGCGAGAAGGGCAGGATTGAGAAATTGAGATATATTACTATTGTTTTTAAAAGGCACGGAACAGAACAGATTAGTCAATATGAATTTAGGGTATGGGCAAATTATTGTTTATCATTGTTGGTTTTATTCCGTTTTCTGTTTTGCTACTTTTACGGAAATTAGTCATTTATTCATTTATACGTTGAAAGATCCTGAATCTTTGGGGCAATTCAGATTCTAGTTCTATGTTTTAGGGAATATATTTAGGATATAAAATGCGTAGCCCAAACAATCTGGGGTACATTAGAGCTATTATTTTAAATGCTAACCCTATTTTGTCACTTACGCTGCCGTGGCAAACACGCCTAATAAAAGTTAGTAAAAATAAAAGTATGTTTTGTGTATAGCAATTTTGTTTTGAATTTACACGAGCAATTAATTAGCCTACTCTACGAATCCTTTTACTACTGTCCTACTAATTATATTTAGATAATCTAAAAGCATTTAGATACAAACCCAGTATGAATCGTGTTGTCGATAATCCTATGAACTTAATTGCACAATACTTCTTTCCTGGATGAGGGAATAACGGGTTGTGGTTTTGGTATACAATTTTATTTGTTTTCAACTTCAATGTTTTCACTACTTTTCTTCTGACTAGCTCTCTTGTAATTCCTATTAGGCCCGTTCTGAAAACTCGAATGCCTTGGTTGGCAAGTGCTTTGCCTTGTTCCTTACTATTGCGTAAGAATTTGCAAAGTCAACTTTCGTGCGAAATTTCCCTTACCTTTTTCAATCCTATTTTTAATGGCATGGGTGAGAGAGCTACGTGATGCATTTGGCAGCCGTGACGCATTTACTGAGGTGAAGTCTATAATTGACAACCTAGCCGATTTACTTATGTGCGGCTAACAATATCAATTTAAATATGTGCTTTTTATTTACAGTATTATATTTTTTATCCCTTGAGAACAATCAACTCCATAACAATGATCAAAAGTCGCAAAACATTTAACATAGCTGTTAGTTACGAATATTGAGACTTTTTAAATTATCAGCAATGACAACTTCACCATTTTAAGAATGTGCTGTTGTGTTATTCAACCATTTTGGTTCCAAGTGTAACTGTAAATTACTTTACAACGGAATAGGTTGCCGTTCAATTCAACTATCTATTACTTCGGTACGGTATCTTGATAGAGCAAATTGACGAACAAATAATGTTAATGTATTTATGTAATTTACTGTGGTCTTAATTCATTAGGCATATATATATTTGTATATATACAAATAATAATTAGTTTATTCCTATGATGCCAATTACTTTAAAAAAACTTCAATTCAAAATTCGTCATATTTTAAACCTGAGAAGTACGTAACCTAAAATCATTTAATTCTAAATATGAAGTAAGCGTTAAAGGCATTTATTGATATTCGCTTTTTATTGATTAATTGAAAGAATAAAAATGGATCGTACTTGTTTTAAATAGTTTTGTAAAAGCAAATAAATGATTTTTAAAATGAATTAGGTACACTGGATTTTCGCCATAAGAAAACTCTATAAATTGCCAAAATCTGCTTCCTATATCCAATTTATCTTATGGAGAGAGCTCGTACGCATATAACAATAAATGACATGCGAGCACAAAAAATCTACTACAGAGAAAATTATTTTATATGGAGATCTCGTAGAGCGTGAAACCGATGTATAGTAAGGATTTAGACTAATAGTCTACTTAATACCATCACATTTTAATTCCAGCAGATACGAAAGTTTAATCGCGCTTATTTAAAACTGGCTATGTAATTTATTATGGTGTAGATATTTGCATTCTACATATGTACGCATGTACATACTACAGTTCGGTCATAGAAGAAACGGTTTCCCTGCAAGTAATAAGTATCTTCCCGACCTTCGTCGTTACAAATATAACATAGTTTGGACTCGACATGCGTTCCAAATAGTGGAAACAACCCACGCGAATTCCCCGCGTTTCAACTGAACGCACAAATTTACTCAATACCTGAGCATCTCGCCTGCTTAACATTTTAGACATCCTTTGTATTTTCGTCAAGTAGGATTTTAACCCAACTGGAATTGCCAGAGCTTTATCAATGCACGCAGTGTACATGATCATGGTTTCAATCGCGAGTACTCCGTGCAGGACGGAAAGAACGAGTAGATGTCGAAAGGCGAAGATGGAAAATGACAGGAAAATTATTACAATCACGAGGGTAAACATCTTGAAAGCGTAGAACGCACTGGAATAGGCAATGTTCAAAATATGAATGTGCGTCTGAATTAATCGACAGGCTCTGCAAGCTGCGTATAGTTCATTCCTGTTCTTCCAGTACTGCCCTTTCCTGAAAAATTATAAAAATACAGAAACGTCATGTTATCTGCGGCCATTATAAGGAGTCTGCTTTTATAAAAAAGACCGTTATAGTGAACCACCTCTGATGTGAATTTTTAACAAAAATAAAATAATAAATGTGCAGACATATTATTTACTTGATATTTAATTTATCTATTCCAGCACGTAATTGTTTGTGCGTCTTTTCAAAGAACATTATTGTTGTGTAGCACAAAAGCGAAAGAGTGCAGAGACCCGCTGTAAGGAGGTAAATGTCAATGACGAAACAGATCCAGAAACTCCAGGAATTTTTCCACATTTCTGGGAGTACAGCGTAAAGAAAGTACGTCACGTTCGGTTTCCACAGTACAATTGCCGCGTGGGCGACGCTAATGAAAAATAATAATACTGGGATTTGCATTGCAAATATTTCCAGGACCGACAATTTGCTTGTTTTTAACTCTGGCAGGGATTTCTTTAAGATTTCATTGAAAACCCAGAAAATGACCTCCGGAGCAAGGAATAAGCAAGAGCGAAGAAATGAGATGCCGCACAAGCTACCAACTGCAATAATGATATGGAAAGGTAGATCGAACAACTCCATGCTTTCAGGGTGTGCTAGTCGAAATAATAAATTCAAATCTGCTATAATGACTCCCCGGAAAGTAAACGCAATTGCGTAGAAGTGCCAAAAATAAAAATTGAATCTTGACTTTTTTGGTAACATTACTCCCTTTTTTCTGTCGATTGCCATTGGAATCAAATTACACACAGAAAATGCATGGAATAACCATAAAATGGCTCTTGTTTGCCGAAGTGTCACCATTTTCAAAATGCTTTTCTTTTTTTTTCTTAAAATTACTGGTAAAATAAATTGCTCAAATAAAAATCAATTAAAATTTCATGACTACTATTTACAAATATATGTGAAGCTGTTGATTCTTTTAGCGCAAATGATTTTCCACTTCGAAGTGAAGTAAATAAAGAAAGCACAACTATTGACATACATGACAAAACGAAATTTCTTATTTTAGTGACACGAGTTTGAAATGAGCAAGTTCAATAAAATTGACAATTCATTACAAGTAACATGATTTGACAATATATGTCGACTGCATTGCACTGAACTCTCGCTATAAGAGAACTCTAAAAATCACCAAAATTAGTCTTCTATATAGAAATTCTCTTATAGAGAGAGCTAGTATGCATATAACTATGTATGACATGTAGGTTCAAAGGACCTCTAACAGACAGAGTTCCCTTATATGGAGATCTCTTATAGCAAGAGTCCGGTGTAGTTATACTTTTACGAAAAATAGTATGTACATTATAATAACTGATAACTGGAATACGTGGTTTTTCGATTAACAAAAATGTTTATTTCCCAAGCTGTCGTGCAAGTCTGTGAGTATTATTTTAATAAATTGCCTATATTTTCCCGGAGGCGTAAATATGTACGTCGATCTAAGCTCTCTTTTTAAATTTATGTACTTTCACGTATGCAACACGGAAAGTCTCTTCAATTGTTTCATCTTCAGACGTCAATACATGAGAATTATTTCCTGTACTGAATTAACATAGCAAGCCATAAAATTTTCTTTAAATTCTTAAATTTACTAAAAAGTTCACATTTTGTATCATTCAAGAATCAGTAATAATATATAAATACATTTAAAACTAATCCGGTAATGTCCGATATTGTTACGTACTTCAACGGGTTAACCTACTTGCAACTCATCGCGTAAATCGTTTGTCTTGTACCAATCATCAGCTGCTACCTAAATCATTTGACAATCCCCACGTTTTTTAACAAAATTGGCGACCGTAAAGTTGGTTGTGAACCCATGCAATCGCATGGAGTTTCAATTCTTTAAATTTTATCATGTCGCATTGTTTTCAAATTATTGTTTTCAGTTATGCAATACGTACAATGGTTATAGGGGCTATAATTTAACCAGCAAAGAGTTAGAAAAGTAAGCTAGACGACAACAAAATTGCTAAATATCAGACATGATTGCAACGGGTTCCCTGCACGTAATCAAAATCTTCCCAACCTTCGTCGTTACAAAAATAATGTAGTTTGGGCTGGACATGCGCTCCAAGTAATGAAAACAACCCATCCGGAGTCCCCGTACTTGAATTGAACGCACGGCTTTCCCTAATAATTTGCTATGATA
>JAQGAK010002106.1:0-23104 GCA_034696945.1 Lipothrix lubbocki
TAATAAATTAATTTAAAAATAATAATAATAAATTAATTTAAAAATAATAATAATAAATTAATTTAAAAATAATAATAATAAATTAATTTAAAAATAATAATAGTAATAAATTAATTAAAACAATAATAGTAATAAATTAATTAAAACAACAATAATAGATAACAAAATGTCTAATTTCACATCAAAATACAATTTAAAGCTTTAATTTGAAATAAATATTACATTTTAATTGCACCGATGTAATTATTGTTCTACGTTTAGTGCCCACACGTCCACATATGTATATGTATAAAGCTGCAGGAATCGGGTTATCAAAGGCTCGTCTATAAGGCTAGAGCAGATACAGAGTAATAATGCAAATTTAATATGTTTATTCGACTTCCGAAGTCTTCAGCGCCACCAAAACTTCCGTAGCAAAAATGGCGGCGACAAAAATTTCCCTTTCTAGAATATTTTCTAAATTCAAACTCTGCTACCAAATTTGTGTATTCGATATATATATTTTCCCTTATTCCAGGTACTATTTTTCATTTTCTATCACGTTTATTTATTTACTAGTCCCAAGCCCTAGCTGTGCCAACTCCTCCGCCGTCTCTTCATATACTTCTGGATACGGGGGCGGTACTGCAATAAAATATTACAATATTTAGCACACAATACACGTTTTAAATTTCGTGGTAATTCCACAGTATATACAATAATTACATTTTTTAAAAACATAACACGATTACGTTTACAAACAACACAGTCTTTGAAAGTTTTTGAAATAATGGCTGGTTTAAAAAATAAAATGCAGTTATTTACAAGTGTCAAAAGATGACGCCCTTGAGGACAACATCGAGTATTCGGGAGGTAGAGATGCCATGGAGATGTTGTCCAGGTCGGACTCGGCGTCGAAGCAAGCAAACGAGGCGATGCTGCCCAATTCGAACATGCCCAAGCGCGATTGTCTCCGTCGCTGCAGACCTTCCCCTCCTTCCCAGAAAGCGCCAGTTTTAAATGGCACGTAGGCCTTCAGAGGTTGTATCACACCGAATATATTTACTGTTAACTGTGGGTTTAAAAATAAAAATTTTAAACATAAATTTAATTATTGGTAATATTCAGATGCTTACGATTATAAATATAAGGATAAGTTAATGCTTATTTAAATTAAATTGTGTAAATAATATTTTTATGTTACATTTAATATAACTAAATAATTTTGAATATTTATTTATTATTAAAAATAAAATATATTTGAACAGCATTAACATTAAAATAAAAAAGTGGCACATACCTCCACCAAATAATTAAACTCAATTGCAATGCCCGTAGTGTCCGGCGGACCCTCTGGCAAGATAAATGTCCCACCCCAGGAGCTTTCACTTGTGCGGGTGGTTCGAGTTCCTAGAACCTTCCGTTCAAGAGTGAATTTCTGTAAATTGAAAAAAGACAACAAGGATTAATATGCAAAAGAATTAAAAATTTAAGAAATTAGTCTTCTTTTTTTTAAATATTCTCAATAACCTTGGGATATTTACACTCATGCAGTCTCCAAAATGCCGGTCGAACTTCTCTCTGCGGGGTGGTGACGCTAATTTTCCGAATTAATTCCACGCTGAAATCCCTTACTCTAACATTCGGTTGCTGCGACCTCTCGACTTTAAATTCGATCGTGTCCCCAAATAAATACCCTTGCTGATTCAGTTTTAAAATGAATTTTGCAATTTGTTTTTGCCCATTTTTGAGGCAACAGCTATTTACTCCGGGTTTCTTCAGCAGTCGGTCCAGATTCGCAAAATAAGGCAGCGTGACCGTCCTTCCTGGCGTGTAGACAACTGTTCGGCCGATGGCATTCGTCGCAATGAACAACATCAATTTATTCTGAACAGAGACTTGTCCACGTGGCGCTTCGTACTCAAAATTATTCAGCGTCTCCATGCCTCTCAGGTCAAAGGTGAAGGGGAAAGAGTAAGTGTTGCCCGGGGAATATTTTGTGGGTTTCGCGGATTCTTCTAACCAAGCTTGGATGTCCGTTGCTGAAATTATTCAATTTTTTTATTCAGTTATTTATTATTTATTTTTTCATTATTTATTATTATTTTAATTATTTATTTTATTACTAATTTTGTTGTTTATTTGTTATTATTTTTCATTTATTTATTTTGTTTGTATTAGTGAAAAAAATTTATTTAATAAGCAATTTAATATGAAAAATATTATTCCTAATTACTTTTCTTCCCCAACAGCACAGTAAAATTTTCAGCCCAAGGCAAGTATTGACAATTTGTATTGACCGTCCAATAATTCAACGCAGTCTTTTGCCCTTTATGCTTGCTACTGCCACCGGCCTCCTTTGACTTATTTCCCTCCGTCTCCCCCGACTTCAGGATACGAGCAGTGTTCGTCAATCCCATGAATATCCCTAAACCTGCACATGTAAGAAAAGCCACACAAAACATTCAATCCAAATAATTAATTTCACTAAATTCATTTTGAGCTGTGTCTATATTTCCTAGGATTAAATGAAGATTTAAATTTTATAATCATGAAAATAATTTAAGAAAATGTAAAATAACAATTATCGACTGATTTTATTTGAAAACTAAAATAGATTGTCAAATAAAATTTAAGATTTTTCTAAATTGTAATTTTAAAAAATTAGATTTTACCATAGATCTCCGCCGGTTTCAGCACATTTAATTCCACCCGTCCATTGAGTTCTGGTCCAGTAGTGGGATCTTCGTCTACAACGACATTAAATTCCATGTCCAGCTGGACCGTCAGGCCGAACCCATTTAGGATAAATGCAGTTGTCATGATGTTATGAATATTTACTTCTTAATCAAGGTTTTTCAATAATTTAAATTCCCCCCTTAAAATTTTTAGCCGTAAAATCAATTTATAATGCTGAGGCCTTTTAGATTTTACGCCCAAAAATAAACTGGAGGCTAAATAGAAGGGGGAAATAATAAAATATTGATGGAAAAACGGAAAAATCGTCAGTGGCAACGGGTCTCCCTCCAAAAGGAAGGAATGGAACTTAGACGAGGGAGGAAAAAGATGAAAGTGCAAGGGAATTTCGGTTCTCCAGTTCCTGTGCGGGCTCTTGACCTTCTCGCAATAAAGAGCAGAAGTATAGTGGCACGACGGGATGTGCGGACAGAATATCGATCCAATCCAACCATTGCATGTGGGCTTCATTTCTTCTTCCCGTCAACATTTCCCCCAAAAAACAGAATGGAAACATTGATAATTTATTCCCAGAGTCCAGAGTGCTAAAAGTGGACGTCATTCCTGTCAAATGTTCTGTCACAATTTAGGTAATTGCCGGGCATTATTCATCGAGTTATTATTGACAAAACTTTCTGGATTATTTTTTTTTTAGAAATTTAATTGCATTTTCATCTATAATGCTTTTACTTATAACTTTGATTTATTTTATTTAAAGAAATTAATTTTGCAATAAAAATTTGAAATTAAATTAGAAAAAATATAATTGAATAATTCAAATAATACTGCATTAAATAATAAAATAAATTATTAGTTTATAATAATTTTTTTCATTCGACAAACAATTCAGTAATAATGGAAATTGAAATGATTTACATACTGCAAAATCTTGGAATTTTAAATTTATTTCAATATTTTTTGCACTTCAAAACCAGTCATTAACAATTAAAAAATGAAATTAAAATTAAATCAAATTAAATAAACACGAATGGATATCTGTAAATTTTCAACAAATGAATGCATTAATATCATTAATTACCATAAAATTTGAAGTAAATTTAATTCAGAACATTAAATGTTAATTATTTATTATATATTTATTGTAGTTTGCATATGCAAATTAAACTTGAGTAACGTCCTGATCGACAATGCCTGTCCGGATTTCTTTGGCGTGGATCCGGACTACCCAAATGCAAAACCCGCAGACAGCCCCGAAAGCCAGAGCTCCAGGGATGTAGAAGTTTGGGGGCAGATCATCAACAATTAATGAAGAAACTGAGAGCACTAAATGGATGATGAATGCCAGCAATGCCCATAGGATCCACCATCTTAAATATTCTATTTTGGTCTGGAAATTTAAATTTCAATTACAAAATTAAATCCAAGAATAAAAACGACGATACAAAAATAAAATTTTATTAAAATTAAACCAAATATTTAAAAACAAATGCAAATTAAATTAGAATAAGTCCATGTTATTTTATTATAAATTGAAATAATTAATAATATTATTATACCAGCCGAGATCCCTGCAGTAAAACAAATCCCATAATAGTCCCAAGACAATGAGTGAACCAGAGAATAGTTCTGACAGCCAAAATCCAGCTGGCTACAAAATACAACAAAACTTTCATAATAAATGACTAGATAATAAAAATATATAAAATTTAATAAAAAATCAAATAAATTATAAATAAATGACACATATAAGCACTGAATAAAATAATGATCATTCAAATGCTTCTCTTTCCAAATAAAATTTTGAATTAATTAATATGATGTAAATTACTCTCAGTTGGACCCATTTTCCCATCATTATTAAAAGCATGATGCAGCAAGCCGACAATTGAGATGAAAAAGTGGAGCGACAGAGTGGTACACACAATCTGTGAAAATTAATAATGTGACTGATATTAATATTCTTAACTTTGAAAAATAAGCAACAGCAATGATAATAATTAAAAATTAGGTAGCTAAAAAAATTATTCTTCGCCATTCGCACCATTTGCAACCACGCAATAACCTTGGTCCAATCCTTGGCCCCACAGCATAAAATAATGCGCTCCTCAATCACTCTTTCCGTCATTTTACAAAACCGAGTTTTTAATACTTGAACTGTTGGAATTAAATAAAAATTATTTAATAATTAATTAATTTGAAAGTGAAAAGAGCATGAACGAAATAGATCTATGCTGTCTATGCAATGCAATATGCGATAGAGAAAACAATTTTTGCACACTTTTATGTGTTGCTTAAATTCTCCACGAGCAACGCTCGCGCTTTATAAAACTTCATCGGAATGCGCTCTCAGCATGAGCCTTGTTGCCAGGTGGCGGGTGCGGATTGGATTCTTTTGAGGTTTTTGTTTTTGCGATGGGATGGAGTTTTATCCGAGTATCTAAAAGTGGGATTAAAAAATTTAGCCAGCTCTATTTGGGATTTCAATGGTTTATTTATGAATATTAATATCTGTATAATTAATTTTACATTTTAATCATTAATTAAATAATTCGACATGAATATCACAAAATTAGTTCCATTCTCGAGGGCGTTGACATGCGGGCGATTTATTTAAACAACAACGATGGCAAATGACAAACTGTTAACAGACTTACGAGCTAGCTATGATAAATTAAACAGAAAATTATAACAATAATTTAAGGAAAAGGACAAATCAAAATCACGGTTCAAAAACACCACAAAAGGATGATATACAGTAATAATACAGTACAATAAAATTATGGTAAATGAAATCCCCGACTTTGATTTGATTTAATCCATGACCACGACCGTCCAAATTATTAAGTTGGTGTAGGTTAAGAAGACACTCGAGCAGCCGAAAAAATGCTAGGAAACCAATAGAATCGGGAGCCTTGGTGGTCGTCCACCCATACGATACTTTCACGAATAAGAATTTCTAGAGCAGATTCAACGCGAGATTGTTTCCATCCTGAAAAAAAACAATACACTTGCAATTACAATAAACTCAAACTTATTATTTAAATATTTTTTTAAATAACAAAAATTAAACTATTTCATATTTTTAAATCCCTTTTACTGAAGTATTACATAACTATTTAAGATTTAGATTACTACATTGACAATGGATTAAACAAAAATAATTTTTTTATAATAAACTTTTGCCAAAAAAATAGTTTCCAGCTTCAATATTCCGACTTAAAAGAATTTTTACCTAAAGCCTTGACTACATCGTCCACAATCAGGAAAGGCATTCCAGACTGAACTGCATACGTGACGATGGAAGTATTGTCCAAATTCAATTCCTCAGGTACACAAAAAACCATGGCATCGTCCAAGTTATTGGCTCCACCCTGTGACAATATCACTCCACAACTTTTACCCAGGACATTCAATGACTTCATGGCACGAAGAATATCGTCACTAAAAATTTAAACAAAAGTAAATAACACATTTATATAAATCTTATATAATATTTAAATATTTAATTAATTTGAATACATAGATGTTATTTATTTTACGCAATTACTTATGTTTGTCCCATGCTTATTACTCTGTCGACATTATAATTAAATAAAAACCAATTAACAAGAAACTACACCTGGACACTTCAGCATTCTTCAAATTTTTCTTTCTGGACTTGTTCAGTCTGCTCTTGACCTCCCCCAGAAGCATCACACCGCCGTTCAATTGTGAAGTAGCTAGCACTATCTCAACACTTTGAACAGCGACTTCGTAATAAAATGAACCCATGCCAAGAAGTTCGGACCAAAAACCTACAAAGTGAAACCACAAGTAAAAGACCTGTTGTTAATTTTGTTTTTAATAATTTTTTTTATTATTATTCATTTATTTTTTATTATTATTATTTTAGTTGTATCTTCTAAATTGTACCTTTTGAAGATGCTAAAGGATCAACCCCAATAGTAGCGCACATTTCCTGGAAATGTTCTCGAAATGCCGGATCTTTCTTGATCGCATTTTGATGTTTGATAGCAAATGATTCCAATTTATTTTTGAACTGGTCCAACTGCTTTGACAGCTACATATAAAAATTTAATAATTGTCATTATAATCAATTTTTTTTAATCTTCTATAAACATTATTCGAATATTAAGGAACAGTCATTATATAGTCATTTTATTTATATTTCAATAGAAAACAAACCTCGTCCACAAGATTCTCCTGCATAGCGGATCCTTTGCCTTTAAATCGATCCTGAGCAGCTTTCTTGTCTTGAATAGCGCCCAATCCTGCTCTTCGACGCATTTTAATTAATTTAATTTTAAATAAAAATCAGTGATAATCTATTTATAATAAAAAGTAAATTAAAAATGATATTCTTATCAGGCATTTAGTTTTTAATTATTTTTTTAAACCAAAATAAACAAATTTAAGTTGAATATTCGCGGGCTACAAGGGTGCACGTTTTAGTCGCTCAATTAATCCACGAGACTTAATGGTTTTAATTTATTTTTTCTATTTTATTTTATTTAGTTATTACTATTTAATTAAATTTATTATTATTTTATTTCATTTTAGTATGTATTGCTATTTTATTTCATTTATTTATTATTATTTTATTCATTTATTACTTTATTTATTTTACTTTATGTTTTATTATTTTCATTTAATTTACTTTTCATTATATTATTTATTTTCTTTTTTAATAAACTTATTGTTATTTTTTGACCGACAACAAGATATGAGGCCGGTTAAGTTTGAGGTCAGTTTTAGAAATAGAAATAAAGTACTTAGTTTAATTAATTAATATATATGACACAATTATTTTCTCTTCAATTGAATGAACTCTCCATTAATGTAATTCATTGGCAATAAATTAAAAGTGCACGCCAAAACTAAACAACTAGTGCTTTTTAACTGAATTTATTCGCACGACAACGGACAACAATGGTAACGGCAACATTAAAACTAAACCATTTGAAAATTAAAATGAATTAAAACTAAAGTTGAAAACTCAGTGTAAGTATCCACAAAAGTGAAATGCGCTTTTTTACATCTAATAATCAATAGTTTTTTAAATAATTATAACTTAATAATTTATTACATCTATAAGTGACTAATTTTAAGATACACAAAATTTTTTTTCACATGTTTACATGAGCGAAAACAATTTATTACTATAGTATGTATATTATATATATTAAATTACACATTAGCATCACTATCACTTCTCACAAAAAAGCACCTTAATAATATTCCAAATGAAACGCTTAAGCACGTTTAATATTAATAATGTCCTTCTATAATTATAAACAATTCTTGTTTTGATTACGGGGTTTGCATGTTTAGGACGCTTGAATATTAAAATCACATTTGAAATCATTGGTTTTAAATTTATCTTACAATTAGCCGTAATTATCTGTAGAAATAATTTTAATACAAACTTTACTTGCTATACTGATTTTCTTTACCTTATATCATTATGACTACAACGAGTGTTTGCTGAAACGCATGCGTAAATATTACGAATCCAATACAAATATTTACAATTAAATTAGGTTTTAGTACAGGTTTTGATTTGGGGTTTCTAGTTGTTCGCATGTTTTGTCTGAATAATTACTTCAGATCATATATACAAATAGCAATAAAAGTAATTTAATAAGTAAATAATCAGTTATTATGAGAATTATTCTATTTAATTTTAATTACAGGAAAATGCATATGGGATGAAAAATCAAATTCCGGAGGCTGGCCCGACTCCTTAGTATGTCCACTTGCAAGAAGTTTTACTACCACAAAATTCGTTTTGGCAATTTTGAGCAAGTCTTGTACCTATAGGGAAAAAAAGAAAATATACAATTTTAATTTTTCAATGATTTTAATAGTTGCTTTAATTTGTATAGTTAGCTGTAATAATTAGTACTCCTTTAAAAAATATTTTGAAACTGCAACAAATATTTTTCAAATAGCAGGTAGGCAAAATAAAAAACAAAGGAAAATAAATTTAATTATTTAATTCATATAACATGTACTACATATAATAAAACATACGTCTTTCTCGTGTGACGTGGACTGTGGAATCAACTCCAGGAATTGTTTGGCTTGATGGAAATTCCGAGCAGATGCCACATAGAGATTGACGGCAGGCTGCATGAAACTCAAGTCCAAAATGCTTTTATACTGCAAGTAATGCACGGGTGACGGAGTTCGTATAGAGTTGAAAGCATTGAAACGATGACGATAGCGTACGGCCTCATTGTCGAATTCCGAATGAGGCAGTGGAAGTCTCTTGTCAATCAGTAAACCCATTATGGCCTGTTTCCAATAATAACAAACCAATTTTAATTATTTTCCAAAAACTTATTTAAACTATATTAAAATTTTATTAAATACATTAATAAAATATTATATTATAAAATATTAAATTTTTTACATTAGACAATAAAATCAAAATACAAAACTAAAAATTATTACGAAATATAAAACCGTAAACATTTAAAAAAACAAAACACTAAAATATTTTTTTAAATACTTTTTAAAATCAACAACATTTTCATAAAAGATCATAAATTAAATAGATAAAAATAGATACAATTTCAAAAAATTTAAACCCAAAAACTTGCGGTCTTAAAAATTTACGGTCAACACTTTACCTTGAAAATTCCACCAGCAATATTTTGCTCAGCTTGAGCCACAAAAAATTCCCTGTTTAGCGTCTTATTTCCTTTAAACTTCCCCTTCTTGCTATTTGCCTTGTTCTTATTCTTGCTGTTGGATTCCTCAGCCAGGAGAGTTTCAGCTCTGGAGAGGGAAGACAGTAACCAACCGTAGAGGAACTCGTACAAGTACCAGTAAATGTAGCTGAACTCATGAACGCTGTACAATTCAAGCTCAAAGCCTGTGAGGATGTAGCGGATCATTATTTTTGAAATATGATACAACAGCCAGTTCCCGAAGCAATTTCCATGCTGACGAATCTCCAATTTCATGGTTAGCGTGTGAATAAAGGCGTCTATTCGTTCAGTCTGCAGGATGGAAAAGAAATTAATGTTAGTTTTCTTAAATTGCCATTTTTTTGTCATACAAAAACCAAAATTTAAGCTCATTTCAAAGTTCTCAGTATTTAATCCCGAGCGCCATATTAGATGCATTTAAATTAAAAGTATTACAAAATTAATTACTTCCAACTGAAGACAGGCGAAATCCTCCAGAAGATGAGCCAATTTATCCCTTTGTCTTGCCCGATTGTGGCCGCACGCCATCAGCAGGGAAGCAAATGGAGCGGCACAACGGTCAAAGAACATTTCCACACACTCGTTCACCTTTTGAAAAGATCAAATATTAATTAAAACTCATTGGAAAATTGAAAACAAAATTCATTAGAATTACTATAATATCATTGTTGTCAACTTAATATTTTCTATTTTAATATTTAATCCAAAACTAATATTAAACAAAAATCATAAAAAATATTAGAAATAAAATTAATCTTCCACATAATTTTACGTGGTTAAAATTGTAAATATAGACATTTTGTAATATTTTGTATTGTGAATGGATGTACATAAAATAATTATTCAAAATAATTAAAAATTTAAATGAAGCTTCGAATACAACGGACATACTTCTTTGGCCACACTCCCCGAAGAATTGCTCTTCCACTGACTACTCATGACTGAGGGAGAAATATAATTGCGAACGGATTCCTTCATGGACTCGATCATGTCTTCGAGACCAGGCCGCTTGAACCGCATAGGACTGTACAGAAGCTGGAGAACAGACCTGCTCAGCACACAAGGCCGAGACTCGCTAAAAGTAAAGAAGAAATCCAGGACCGCATGGAAATTCGAACTTAGACCAGAAATTTTGAGGACCTGCTTGATCCGACTAATGAGGCCGTTCAAAAATGCTATCGTATCCTCAACACTTTTGATTTGGGTGGAACGAGGGAACGTGGGCGGGAGCAGTCTTTGGTTGACAAGAAGTTCAAATCCCAGCATGAAGCGTTCTAAAAACGATAATTAAAGTAAAATTAATTTAAAAAGACAAGAATTTTAAAAAAATTTTAAATAGGAAAAAAACAGATGTAGTTCTTGCACAACCTTACATAAAATATTCCTTAATTAAAATATGACTTAAAAATTTTAAATTCCAAAACTTTTTTGTTTACACAAGATTTAATCAGACCTTTCTCATCTGTAGACCTTTTGATTCCTAAACAGTAAGATTTTTCCATGCCTTCCAAGCAGTCCTGGCAAGACTGAGCCAATCTCAGCGTCTCCTGCTGATTACTCTCCCGCTTCCAAATGTGACACAAAAGTGAGTAAAAGACTCGCAAGAATTTCACTCTGACTAAGAGAGCATTTAGAGTTAAAGTATCCTGAAGGTTTTTTGTGTAAGTTTTAATCTTTTTCAATAACTCGTCCTCAACTTCTCGCAGCATGGAATTCGCCTTGGAATCATTGTACTGCGTTGCGAGGTTGTAGCCGTAAACCGCCGGCTGGAAGTCTTCTTCTTCAAATACGCTTGCTCTGGTAATTATTAATTATTTCATTATTTGTAACTATAAATAAAATGTGAACTAACTGAGAAATAGAATGTAAAAAATCAATTCAAAATAAATTATAAATACAAAAATAAATACAAATCAATTCTAAATAAATACAAAAATAAATGCATAAAAACCCACTTGGACACACACTCTTCAATAATATCAACGGTTTTAAGAGCAGCAACGCAGAAGCTCCTCAAAGTCTTATCTCCGATGGTGGCTGGAGAATGGAGGTAAAGATTGGTAAAGACAGTTTGGGCCAGAGAATGACCTTCCAGCCATGTGACGATGCAGCAGATTGTTGTATCCATTATTCCTATCAGCTCTGCTTCCGTCAAGCTTTCTAGTTTTAATTCGCCATTCTGAAAAATTATGAATTAATGATAAATTATTAACGATGACAGACTAAACAGCCAACACAAATTTGGGGGGGCTATTAAATGTTTAAAAACAGTATTCTAGTAAAAGCTAAAATTTAACAACTTCATATGTACAGATACTTTCAATATAATTTTCATTGTAATGCTGTACCTGAACTGACTGCTCAAAATTGAGAATGACTCTTTTGCCCTTATTACAAACCATCCCTGCATCCATTTTAGGATCCATCATCTCAATGGCAGACATGGCTTCAAAGAGACCAAAGGTTGGGTCATGGAGGAGCTCTCCAAGCTCCAGTACTGCAAAATTAAATATAAAAAAATTAATAAAATATATTTTATAAAATATATATTAATATCCCTTTAATAATTAACAACATGTTCATCACAATGTCCAGCTTATAATTTTTAAAATGGTCAAAAACGTAGTTCTTAATTAAATTAATTTCCATCAAACCTGTCGTCGCAGTTAGAAACTCCTTCGTAATATCAATTTCCGTGTCTTTCGCCATTTCTTTTATTATCCTTGGATTATTTAATTTTCTGTAAATGTAATCAAATAATAATAATTTGATGGATTATTTAATTTTTGATCGATAATTTGTGGATTCATTCTTTTTTACTTTTTAGAATTTTATGTTTTTGTACATTTAAATAATTTTTATTTAAGACTATTTTAATATTTTTGTTAATTTATTTAATTATTACTTTAGCTAATATTCTTTTGATTAATTTTTAATTATAAAAGTAATTACCCAAGGACCGTTCATCAAAATCTTTGCGATTACTAATTAAAAGGTTTTTTTGGAAATAAAAAAATATTCTCACAGCCGCAATTTAATTTCTTGTACTTCTCGACGCCATTTATCTAATTTCTTTCTATTAATCAATATAATTAACACCTTCCTCATTTAAATGGAATAATTCTTGTTATTTTTCTACAATTACATTCCAATGTTTTAAAGCCATTAATTACAAAATTCAAGAATTAAAATTTAAATTGAAAAAATACAAGTCAAGACGAAAGCAATGGGAAGTATGTAATGGGAATTGTGGTGTTGGAGTTTGGATTCGGAGTTTAAACGGGAGTTTCCAGCAGATTCAAACTTTCCCACGAAATCCACCAAGAATGTCTGAGTTGAATTTCCCTATTATAATTTCCATATCAAAATCGCCGCATGTGCTTTTATGGAGGGAAGATTTAAAAAAATCTCATGCAATACTTTATAGGAATTTCCAATGGCTATCTATTTACTTAACTATTTACTCTTGCCTTTATTACCAATATTACCGGACCGGAATTCCCACGGAATTAATTTAATCGCAAATTTTGTAATTAAAATTAATTTTGTAATAGAATAATTGGGACATTTGACTCTGATCTCCTTTTGTTCGTCTTTTCCGAACTTGTCTCATCCTCCATATTTCCTCAAAGTTACCTTTATTTTTGTATCCTTCACAAATTGTTATTTAGCTAATAGAAAACGAATTAATAAGATTTGCATTTATTTTTAATAAATAGTGCTTTATTATTATCAATTAAATATTATCCTCAAAATTTTTAATTGAATGGTAGTAATATTATGGTAATATAGACAATTTAATTAGAATTTTTTGAATTTCCGTAACTAAACAAATATTGAAGTTTTTTTTAAAATTCCTGCAATTTATTGTTGGAAATATTAATTTCTTTCTGAATATTTCTAATTTCCTTCTGAATACTTCTAAGCCGAAACTGACGAAATCAAAAACTCAAATAAATCCGTAAATAATGTTCCGCCTGACAAGAACGGCATTTTCCTTGTCAAGATTAGCATCGTCGTCGCTGCCGGTAGGAAAGTTTAATAATGTTTATAATAGACAGCCCTTAATCAGATATTTTTGCACGCCGAGTCCGCCGGTCCCGAAGAAGGAGAGCATGTACCAGAGATTTAAGACTATGGCGAAGGAATATTGGTATGTGGTGATCCCGGTTCATTGCGGAACTTCCCTGGTCTGGATCGGAGTGTTTTATCAGGTTGCCAAGAGGTATGAAGAGTACGTACAAGATTTTGCGGGATTCTTATGTTTGATTTATCATTGAAACTAAGTATTTGTATACATTGTTAGGATAATCATTGAGACATTGACTAATTTTTTTGTTAAATTAAATATTACAGTGGCGTTGACATCAAGGCTGTGCTTAAATGGTTTGGAATCAGTGAAAATATTACCGAAAAAGTTGTTTCATCCGGTGCCGGGAACCTTGCCTTAACGTATGCACTGTACAAGGTCGCTACACCGGCTCGGTACACTGTGACATTAGGTATAGTGTTGCATTAATATTATTTTCAAGTTCAAGGAGAAATTGTTGTAGAAAAGAATTTTTAACTTGGGAAATACTTTTACTGAAATTTTTACTTCCTTATTTGATGACAATGGGAATTGTTAAGTTGCCGAAATTGTATTTAACAGCAAATTCAACAAAAATTGAATATCAAATGTCACAGATTTATTCACAGCAACGATAAATAGAGGACAGGAATGATAACATTGATGAATATTCAACTGGATAAATAATTTAATTATGCAATTTCTTTTGGTATTTCGTAGGCTGCTCCATGTACGCAATTAATTATCTGAAGAAGCGGGGATATGTTACAGCCAAAGAAGGACTCGCCAAAATGTCCAAGCATGCAAAGGATCTATCTAACAAACATCGAGAGAATAAATTAGCCAAGTCAGCCAGTTCTTCCAAACCTCCACCCAGCTCGGGAAAACCGTCTTAGATTTTCCGTGCTTTTGTAAAGTTTATTATTAAATTACAAGGAAAATGTTAGTCAGTCTTATTACAGTAAATTACAAGAACAAATAATTTATTTGTTTTAGAGAAATATATGTATAATGTGTAATATATTAATAAGCATATTGAATGCTACATGAACAGGAACAATCAAAACCTTCCTGTCGTACTTTACAGGCAGAAAATAAAACGAATTTTGAATTTCTATTTATTGTTTAGTTTTTATTAATTAAAACCTATATACGAAGAAAACTTTGATTTTGTTACTGATTGCACTATACTATACAATAATCCCTTATGGAAAGAAACAGTGGAGAACTTACAATAAGTGCAATTCTTACTGACCGTGGCAACCAATGCTCCAACAATAACCATTCGGTCAAATGTGTGACAAATCCAAGAACCGTTAATTTGTGTAAATAAAATGCTGGCTTATATACATGCGTTAATACACCAGAAATTATTAACAAACAACCGGTAATAAATTATTAATAAAAAATAAAAATAGCATTTAATTTTCAAAATTAGACGAAAGGGCATGGGGCAACCGGAACGGAACATACTCCAAGCGTTTTATATAAGTAGATTCGCCATACGGTTTTCTAGTTACCAAGTACAGTATGTAAATGGTACTGTATAATGACTATTTTATAAAATCCAAAGTATTTATTTATCATAATATATTATCACATCATTATTGAATATAATAAATATTTTATCAAGTTATATTGCTATACATATTCACATTTTATCGAAAATAGTAATTAATAGATTACTATAAACGATTGTTTTTTGCTTGCTTCAGGCGACTTCTTGATTTTTTTAATTTTCTAGTTAACTGTTGTAGTGTGATTTCGTTTTTACAAGATTCTAACAAAGATTTAAGTTAAATCTATGACTTCAATCTGCGTATATAAGTCGGTGTTACTTGTATTTGTTTTTAAAACGGAAGAATCGTCCGACACAGAATCGCTTGCATTTTTAATACACTTTTCAAAGAATGCTTCAAAGTTGTCCCAGCTAGTGGAAAGTTGCTGCATATCTGGATAATTCGTGATGCCATAAGGTTTGACACGCACGGCGGCGTCCCTGAATTTACCAAGAGAAAATAAAAATTCACTTGCTGTGACACAAATGCGAAGTCAATTGACACAATTCTAAATCCTCAAGTTACTTTGCAAAATTAAGAGATCAGTAGCAATCTGAATAAAATAAATAAAATAATGAGTAAATAACAAAATTCTTACGCCTTGCACTTTTCAAGAAATTCACGAACCGGCTCTAAGTTATCGCATTTTGGCTTACAGAAATAATCTATAATCATGTTTCCTACAGTTTCCATGTTTTTTGAAAATTTTTTCGACAGTTCCTGCAAATTGGATGTTTTTTTTAGAAAACCAAGTTTTTACTTCCAATGAGAATTCTAATTGTTTTTTTCTCATTCAATTCATACAATTAATTTGAATAATAAATTATTATAATAATAAGTACAACAGAGGTGTAGTATAAGTTGATCGTACTACCTCAAGAATAGAGAATGCTTCGTGCACCGCTTTCTCATTGATTTCCAGGTACATTTTCTTTTGTTGCACTTCATTAAGCAAAGTGAGCTTCTTTTTATTCATGACTGTCCTCGAACGGTTGAAAATCTTCATTTTTAATTCAAGATCTTGGGAAAATTTATTTTGCTAGAGCAACAGAAACAGTTTTATTGGATTAATTTACTGGGAATAGATGGGAATGGAAGAATATTGTGAAACTTAGAAAGGACCCCACATTTATTAGATTATTGTACTAAATTTTAAATTGTTTCAATTATTGTTTGAATTTACTAAATTATTATTTGAAATCTAATTATTTAAATTTATTGAATTACTATTTTTTTTAGTTTTCTGAAATTATATTTAAATTTTTATTTGAATTTATTAAGCTAGTATTTTTTAAATGTATTAAATTAATATTTATATGTTTCAAACTATTATTTCTTTATGAGTTAGTTTTCTTTTATTAAATGAAATTTTTTTATTACTGTATTGGATAAAGGGGCAATAATAACAATAAATTGAATCTCAACTTACCCTACTCATAATGCCTTCGCACAATTTTATGTCCTTTCTCAAGACCGGCCACAGAGTCTCGTACTCATCCACAATTTTGGTGAGTTCATTCAAGTATTTCTTCTTCACTTCCAGAATGGTTTCAGTTGGTACAGCCGGTGAAAGTAATGTGCTGCACTCCATGTTTGAATGTTTGTACGTAAAGCTCTTTTTCTTATAGGTTCTATATTATTTAGTTATACCCTATTTTTGTAATTACTTACTCATCGTGATTGAAAATATAATCTTACGTAAGTAACAAAATCGTAATTTCATATTTAACTATTATTGCATTTTCATTGCAAGAAAATAAGATACATATAATTATATTTTAAGAACAATGCCAGTTCTTTTGTAAATACAGGAATACATAATCATGTACTAAATTCAATATATATTAGGTAGGAAACAATACTTATTAAATCCTAAAATATAAGTATAGATAAATAAATATGATATAATTATTAATAGAAGTAAATAATTAAAACGTAAATAACAATAAATAACAATTTTATCCAAAGTAGATACAAATTAAATATAATATTATTAAAAATAAATACAAATTAATTAAAAAATAAATAAATACAGAAAGTACAAAATAAATACAAAATAAGTACAAAATAAATAAATACTGAAAGTACAAAATAAATACAAAAAAGTACAAAAAGTATAAAATAAGTACAAAATAAATAAATACTGAAAGTACAAAATAAATACAAAAAAAGTACAAAAAATATAAAATAAATAAATACAGAAAGTACCAAATAAATAAATACAAAAAAGTACAAAATAAATAAATACAAAAAAGTACAAAATAAATAAATACAAAATAATTAATTACAAAAAAATACAGAATAAATAAATACAAAAAAGTACAAAATAAATAAATACAAAAAGTACAAAAATATAAAATAAATAGACCAGATAAATAATTGGGGACAAAACAAGTTATTTGAGAGTTTTCGGCCTCAGTTATTTATTTTGTTATATCTGACTAAAAAGCAGAGTAACAGCCCTTCCTCGGGACCGAGAAGCTCTAGCTGAACTTCTTGAGGGTTTCCCATTCCAAATAGTATTAACCCTCAAGGGTACGTCGGAGAATAAACCCAAAGCATTTTACTTCAAACGGAGTCAGCGCCTCGCTCTAACTGTTTGCTATAGAAATAGAAATAGGAATCAAGGAGTTGACCGTCTCTGCAAAACATTCCGCTGGAAAAATCTTTTTCTTCCCCTGGCTGTGTGAAGCTCTATTGCTTTTGCTTGTATGTACAAGGGTCCTCTTTCTCCTATTCTATATCATTGTGTATTATATATCGTCGGCGAAGGATCTTAAAGTACCAATTGCTATGTTGAAGGGATAGCAATTGGTACTTTAAGATCCTTCGCCGACGATATACATAAATATCCTTTGTGGAGGTACAAAGTGGGACATCCACCATAATTGGATTACATACAAGCTGGAATAACTACACTAATTTAAAATTGCCTTGCAGTTAAATTTTCAATACGAGCTCATTCCATTTTCAGTTTTGAGAGCAACTCAAACGGGATATCACATATTGCACTGAGTTGATGGTGGATATCTCATCTTGCATATAGGTTCTCAGGGATGTAGCCCACTATGCATCTCCACGGACGATACATATAATAAAACATGTACTGCAATTATAAATGTATATATTGCTTATAAATAAGATACTGTGCACCCTCTAAAGTACCATACAATAAGTTTAATTTTGACTTATGAATTGTGAATAGGTCGTAAGTCACCGCTGCGGATAAACACATTTTCATTTCCATATGATTTCGTTATTTTTCCTACGATTTTCTTTTACTTTACAATAAACTCCTTGATTTCTAATTTACAACTTCTAAATCTTGTACAACAAATATCAGCACTTTCAGGATTTTATAAGATCTCCTTTTTGTTGTTGCCTGTCAAGTGGTGCCTATGATACCTGATGATGAAGCTTATTACTTATTCATCATTAAAATGAATTTTTTTTTAAATTATTTGAAATCTAAAAACCGTGTAAAATATTACAAACTCTGCTCTAATTACTTATGTTTAAATAAGGAAATTGACTTCTTAACTGTTTACTTTACAAACTTTCGCTTTGTTTAAAAAACCATATTTTTTATTCCACAGAGAAGATTTTTTGCGATGATAGAAAATTTATGAATTTACGGATTTTTACCGAACCACTTTTTTCCAACAAAATTTTCTTTTAAAGTAATTCACAAATTATTCACAGTTAACCACCAAAAGGCAAAATACATAATTGAAAATTATCGGAGTATTAATTTACTGTTATTGTATAATTTTAAATGTACGTACATAACGACACAAAGTTCTAATACAATTAATTTGGCATATACAAAATATTTTGTAAATATGTAAAAGGTAAAGAAAACAGAAATGCTAGTCAACAACCAGTGCTAAATAAACAGAAATAGTTAAAAAATTTTAAATTAATATTCAACTATCCCAGTGCTTCAACTTCAACGTTTGTTTTCGTTCGTATGAGGCGTCTGTGTTTCTGCAGTGCAATCAACGAAACGTAAAAGTAAGGAGTTAGCTGACAAGTAGATGGAGCGCGTGCTTGTGTACGTCTCCGTGTTCCTCTTATTTTATCCCTACGCAATTTAAAACCTACACTTTTAGCGTTCTCGTTTCCTTTCCATACCTGCACCAAATGAATAATACAATCAACAAATTGTTTTTATTGATTTTATTTTTATTTCTAAAATATTTTCAATAATTTTAACCAGATCATTTACCCAGATGCTAAAACTTAAGAACTATCCATCTTGAGCTATAAAATCACCATTTTGTAAACATTGTTTACACGTGAGGAACCAAAAATTACGAATATTTTCTTTAAAGTTGCTCAATAAATGACCGATAAAATATTGTTGTATACGCATATGTGTTATACGCTGTGAGTAATATATGTATATTCCTCACAGTCCTAATCCGTGATCATCCTTTAGAACTAAAAATGCCATGAGAATCAGAATTGAATTCATGAATCCTGAAAATAATTATAATATTATTATTATAAAATAATAATTGAAATCATGCTTACTAGTTTTAGCCAAACACGGGGTATACTATAAGAAACAAAAATTGCAAAGGTTACTGACTATCCTGTATATTCACATTTTTCACTGTTCCGTTTCGTCCAAATGGTTCTGAATCCTCTAGGGTGCCTACTTAATTTTGGTTTAATTTGATAATAAAATAAGTACTGATAAGTAAGTACCTAAATAAATTGTTGCCGCAAAGTTTCATGAATGAATGATTTTTATTAGAAATTGCGGCATGTCAGCACAATAATTGCACAATGCCCCTTGAGCCAAGAGCTTGGATACGAGATGATTGTCTGAAAAACAGGATCCAAACATCATTGTAGATTTATAATAATTTTACGTTTATTCCGCCAATCTCAACCAACAACTGATGATCCGGTTGACTGACTCATTGCACATGTGGATTTAAGACTCGATGACCGATGAAAATGAAAAGGTATAGGGAACGTCTGTAGGGATTGATTAAATGCATGAAACTGTAGTCAATGAGTCCGTTTATCGGTGCTGTGGGAGTCCTTCTATAACAAAGTCTCTGGTTACAATTCCCCGCAGAAAAAACTACCTCTGCACTCTAATCAAGTATGTATTTCACTTGAAAGTCATATTCTAATCACGGCATATACATCGTCCTTAAAAAGGCAAGTATGACTATCCACACAGTTGCTAAAACGCAAGAATAACAACGGTTATAAGATTGTTTACAAATATTCAAATGTAAATCTGTCTGCTAGTTGAAAGCACGACCTTTGTTTACATTGTCAGCATAGCGCACATGCGGTATAAGCAAGATCCCGCTGCTGCTGGAAAACTCCTTACCCTTGCATGTTGTAGAAAGGGGAAATATTTTAGTTTCTACCGCAAGTATCTGCGCAATGGTAAATAAACGAGTTGTCACGTTTGCATTCAAATTTAAAAATAATACATTTACCCTATAGTCATTTTTGCATTTGAGCAACTGTGGAGATAGTTATATTTGCCTCTTCGACAACGATGTAAATTATATACGTGTGATACATACATTCATTATTATTATAATGCTTAAAACATTTAATATTCCATGTACATATCAACTTTCTATATAGTAAACTGACAGCAAAAGTTACAAGATAAGTAGGAAAAAATCGAGTTTCCAGGATTTTTTGGGTTCGTGGTTTTTATATGTAGTTTACATAGCATGGTGAATAAAACATGTATAATTCCATGAATAATAAATGAAATGACAATATCAATTGTTGATGACGTCGGTCATCAGTTTTTGTACGTGCATTATGCATTGCAACAAAAGATGTGTATTTTCAATGAAAGCGCGCACACGTTCAATGCTGTTTTTATCTCCCAAGAATTTCCCACAACACTTGTACCATGTGTATAGATCCTTATATTTTGTTGTTCATCAGTTTTGCAGTACAGAACCTGACTGACGACGGACCACATAATAGTACAAATTCGTCCATTGGAATCAGCTGTGAACAATAAGTCTCGTGGAAATCTCCTGGAAAGATACATGTTTAGTTTAGGGAAGGTACATATTTAAAGGGTCATTATTTCACACGGAGAGTCGATGAAGAGAGGGGAGCATAGAACACAATAAAATATTATGTACGTAATGTTTTCAAGGGATTCAAAAATAGCAAATGCATGTAACAGGGGAAATTGATTGAGGGTACGTATGTTAAATAATAAGATGATACATATGGGGAATGATAAGCAGAGCATAATGAAGATGTCAAGTGCGAACCCTCGAACAGCCACCAGCACGTGCAGTCAAAATTTTCCCATACCTACGACACGTTTCACTTGTCCCACTCAACTATGACACGGACTATTATCCGCTCAGAAAGAAAAATAAACTCAACAAATCTTTCAAACCACTCAATTAATTTCATGTAATATTATATGCTATATTCCCCTGATTTTTCCGCTTCAGCTTATCCCACAATATTCATTTTCAGCCGTTAATCTCCCATTTCCCCTTAAAAGTCTTCCGTACGTACAATATTTGTATAGATATTCTTCGATTACATACTAAATCAGGCTTGCCCACTTGATTACATGTCACGGGCCACCTTATAGGTCAAACACTTCCGGCGGGCCACCCGTATTTATATTGATAAAATTTTAAAATTAGGCCACGTTTGTAGTAGCTAAACATCATAGAGAAAATGCGAGATTTCATAATTTAAAAAATGTTAGAATGTGTAGTTATTAGTGCATATAATTTGTCCGTTTCAGGATTGCCAAGCTAAGTCCCAGACAAAGTTTATGGCAGTTTTTTGTCGAAATTTTTCATCACGTAACGCATAATAAGAGCATTTTTATCGTTTGTGTTTATGTGTAATGCCAATAGATATAAAAAATAACTTAAAAAAATATTGAATATTTCATTGTAATTTTACAATGAAGTCAAATGCTTCTAAACAAAATAATTTTTGCATATTTTGTGAAGGTTTTTGATCATTTTTGCCGTTATTAACTAATTTTATCAATTACTACGTTTACTAAGTTTATTGACGTTTAACCCATTTTAAACAGCTCTGTGTGATAAAACTATGCAATGAAATTATACAGTTAAACAAATTTTCAGTTGTTTTCGTAGAAACGTTAGAATTGCCATTGCCATAATGCAGCTGACTTATTTCGTTGTTTTTGCAAATTCTCAGTCGTAATTATAATTTAAAAACTGATCACATTCCTACTGAACTCAAAAAAAGAACTAAATCAACTGATATTTGTATTTCTACAAGCTAAAATATTTCTCCAACAAGCATTATGTGGGTCGGTTTACAAATCAAATTATATATTTTAAAAACATTTCTTTTGAATTTCAGGCATAAATGGAGTTATTTGTACTGATCATCCGACAAAAACTTTAATTTAAAATATGGTTTGTAATAAAGTGTCTCAAAGCGCGCGCATATCTAGTGTAAACCCTTTCCTAGGCCAGCAGTCGCGGGCCACCTGCAATGACCCAAAGGTCCACCGGTGGACCGCGGGCCACTTAGTGGGCAAGCCTGTACTAAATCATGCTTTGTATCTTTAAAGTAAAATGCATATTGTAAATGGAGTTTCCAATTAGTTTAATTCCATTTTATTAATCAAGGTTTCTAAGGATTATAATAGGAGAAAGTATAGAAATTATGTAATAATGTATAAATAAATATTTCAAATTTAAACAGCTCAGCTTTTACATTTTAATACACAAAAATAAGAAAATTAGCTACAAAATAGCACATGTTGGATTAAATTCCGCAATAGTTTTAAGTCAATTTTAATTTCTAATTGTGAGGAGCAAGCAGGACGAGCGGGCGGACCTATGTACAGAAATCATTGTTCTCCAGAATGTTTTAGGATCATTCATACCTAATCCTTGGGGCAAGGGATAGGGCTCGGCGTTTGCACTTTATTATATTATATTTATATTAAATTTTTATTATCTAGTTATTAATATATACATTTGTATTACATATTGTGGAGATGATTCTCATCTCCATTCCCGCGATCAAATCCAACGACTCGATCGGGTTGGTCGCTCGCGACACGAGGG
>JAQGAK010002107.1:0-23067 GCA_034696945.1 Lipothrix lubbocki
ATTTATTTTTGTATTTATTTTTGTATTTATTTTTGTATTTATTTTTGTATTTATTTTTGTATTTATTTTTATATTTACTTTTGTATTTACTTTTGTATTTACTTTGAATTTATTTTGTAATTACTAGTAGTATATTAATTATTTTGTGTTTATTTATTTATTTTCTAAAAGCTGGCTAACTTATGAATTTGCAGAATCATAAATTTTATTTGATGTTTTTGAAGGTAGATTGAGATAATTGTATGTGTGAATTTTGCTTGACAAAATTGTGACAAGATGTTTGTTTTATTGTAAAATGGTTTTTATTTTGATATACTTAAATTAATGTGTGTGATTGTGATTGACATTGACAGGACATTAGCAGATATTTGAAACGTTCTAAGGTGCCGGTGGTCCTCCAGTGTCGCTGTCATTCCGGAATGGACAAATATGCTCTTGTGCCCATGAGGCAAATCAAACATATATTGTGAGTTTGTGTGGCAATTAGAATAATGATTATGGACTAGAATAAATTATTATTCTATTCATTATTGTTATAAAGAAAATAGTTGTAATTTGATTTAATATTTTATTGCTTGAGTTTGTGGAACTTCAATATTGTTCGAGAGAGAATTCGAGATAATCATAAAGCTATTCCGTTTTAAGCACTTTGGAGATTTAAAAGGCGATATTGTAAACGGCGTGGAATGTAATAAATGCTAATTCGTTCATTATGTTGCAGAAATAACAAGCTTAAAGTTTCTACAATAACCGGTGCTCGCTCTATAAATCAAAATGCATCGATGGGAATCAGTGATGCCGCAACTTCGAAAAACCCGGATTCAAAACCTGTGAGGAAAGCCATCAAAATACCAGAAAGGATTGAAAGATCTCCAACTGATATTCTAAAAGTAAATTGAGTGTTGGAATTATAGCAATATTACTGTAGACAACCATTAATATAAAATTTGTATTTTAGTTTTAATATACTAAACTGATTCTTTTATTTTTTACTTGTAGGTATTGGCAGGTACTGTGGGTAGGGATTACACAGCGCCGCATTACAAATTCCACGATGACCCGTATTTAATTCCTCCGTCAAACATTTCCAAAAGAATTTATGCTTTGTCAAAAGAGTCTGGCCGTAAAGCAGCAAAGTGGGTTCGGCAGCAACACCCGGAGTTATATTATAATAAAAATGCTGACCCACCTGTCATGGTACATCCACAGCTCATGTTTCTGATTTACTTTGTTTTCTTAATATGTTTTGCTTTTCCATAACTCAAATTTTATAAATTTTAGGCGTTTTTGCCGGACCCAACTGTAGAAAATGCGATTAATGGCGTAACCGAAGAAACAATCCAGTCTTTCATAAATCTTGGACTTGTCTCTGAAGCTGTCAAGTCTTACGAGGTCGTGAAAGGCAAAGGAGGTAAGTGTTTATTTTGTTACAGACTTGTTGAATTTTGTTATTTCGCTGGATTAAAAATTGTGGTACGAATTTTTATTTCACCTGTATCACTGAATTTAACGGAAGGTATGACCATACTTTATTAACATGTTTCCTGAATTCAGAACCAAGCCGGGAAATTAAGCAAGCTTTACTGGAAATGCTAGCCTTCTATAATGAGTTTGAGTCTCTGGATGATCACGTTGATGAGCGATGGTTTGAAGCCAATCATGAGGGGAACATGAACAAGTGGAAGTAAGGCTTTAGTTTTGCAGCCGGTTTACTTCATAGTTATTTTAGATGTTTTAGATGTTTACAATAGATTATATTTGTTTGAATGTAGAAATGAAGGTGTGGCGGAGAAACTTTTTGAAGAACTTAGTCCCCAGGATGCAAAAGCTTATGCAGCTCTAATTAGAGGAACGATTAAATACCGTAATGTAAGTCTTCATATGTATTGTGAGTTATGTATTCTCTTATAATTCTTTATATGGAATGAATCTGGTGGTTTATAGAATATTTTTACTTTATAGTTGGATAGAGGATATAAATTATATCAAGAAGCACTATCCAAAAATCTAATCTTGGACACGCCCACATTTAATGCAGTAGTACAAATAGTCCCTTTCGTTGTTGAGCATGAGGATTTGCGGCTCAGGATGCTAGAAGTAATTTTGGTTTTATCATGCCATTCGTGTGTTACCGGAAAAATAAAGTATACAAACATTATTTTATAGAATATAAACCTTTTTTAATTTTTCCTAGGAGATATTAGTAGCTATGAAGGAACAAGGGTGTCAACCCGACCTGGGAACTTTGAATGCTGCTCTAAGAACATCAGGGAAAATTGGAAGTTTCAAAGCAGCGAAAACTCTCCAAATGCAAATAATGTCTGAATTCAAACAAATTGGTGTGACTCCATCTTTAGGGTCGTATAGTATGATTTTACAACTGTTTTGCCGAGACAGTAAGAACAATAATTTATTCGACTGTAAAGAGACAAATTAACTAGTATTTATATGTGTATTATATTCGCTTAGTGATCAAGAATTGGACTGTGTTGAAAGCTCGAATAATTGTACTCATCAAACCAGTATTACAAGGGAAAATTTGAAACTAATGCCAATGAAATAATGCCTGAATTTCAGAGGGACCCAGAAGTACCATTCTGTATGATATTATGGATGAAATTGAAGGGAAGGAACATGAAATTCGAGACAGTGATGACGTTAAATTTTTTGTTACTGCTATGGAAGTATGCCGCCAACATTTACAAGATCTGGAGCTTGCCGATAGAGTTCATAAACTTTTAATGATTGGCCGTAATTATGACTTGATTGGAGACGGAAAGAAGGAATCTGTCTATTAGTAAGACTTTAGTAATGTTTTGCATTTGTATTTATTTAAATTGTATTATAATATGCTTTACTATGAATTTGTTCTGTAGCCGAAATTATGTGGCCCTGCGTGTCAATACTGTATCCATGGAGGAATTTTTCAAGTTTTACGACCAATTAGTGCCTAATGTATATATTCCTGAGCCTAGTATAATGGAGGTTTGCAAGCTGAAGATTATTTAACGGTGTTAATGTTTGTAGAAGAAAAGCAATAGCTTATTTTTTTATATTTTAAAATTATTATTTAGGAAATCTTAAGGGCTGTCCAGGTCAATGGTGCCATTGAGTACATACCTCAGATGTTCTCGGACATGATTCAATTTGATCATGTAAGACGAGAAAATCTACTTACGTTGATTTTACAAATATTGAACCAAGAATACCCCTACAGTACAACTGAACAAGCTGTCAAACTGGGAACAAGTCTAGCTGATATCGGTTGGAAAGTCTACGGCGTAATGGAAAATCAGAAAACAGGTTCAGCCACCTCAATCTTGTGGACTGGTAATATGTTGGGAGACCTCATGAGTGTGCTAGTCAAAGCAAACTATTTGGAACGAGCCGGGGAGATTATGAAGAAATTAATTACACCTTCACAAAAAACTGTCGGAGCCGTTCCAATTGAATCCCTTAATATGTTTTTACAAGCGCTCATACAGACTGATAATTCCGTTATGTGTTTGGTGAGGACCTAGAAAATCTCATTACATTTATAATGTTATCGGCTATATTATATTTCTGAGCTTACTACATTGTAGGCCGAGTATACCTTTATTATTTTTCTAACACATGATTTTCGTGCTTTAAACCAGGCGTGCCTGCAGTATGCAACCGAAATAGGTTACTCTGAGGTGCCTCAAATGGCGGAAGAAGTCTTTGCTAAAGTACAACTGGACGCAGTTCAAAAGGCGCGATTAAATAATATGGTGGGGTTTGATGTTGCAGCCAAAGTAGAAGTCAGAACTACATAGATCTACGATTTATTAAATGTCAATGCGATTTCTTAAAGTTTTATAAACTAGACAAGATTGTTGCTATAATCTGGTCGAAGAGACATTGTATTACTTGCATAAGAATGGTTTCAATGTCAACGAGAAGCATTATTTTTATCAAACTTTTGACTAGGAAAAACAATTAGAAATTGTATACACCCCTTGCCTTATGACAAACGTTTTTACAGATATTATACTTATCGCTTACATAAAAGTATTTGCAGCGTTCTTGGATGAGTTTCTTATTAATATGGGACATGCGGCAATGTTGTAAAAGTAACGTTCGAGCCGAATTATATTGATTGATTTCTTAGTGAATAATTAACTCATGCACAAGGCTAGGTAATTTTCATTGGAAGGAAAGGAACAATTATGTGTCGTACGCAAATTCACCTCACTAAAAACTTGTGCCTTATATCTTTAACTACCATTTCAACTCACTTTTAAGTTCTCCATCACAATGATGCTACGTACTACTTAGGTGCTACATAGTAGTATGTATATACTGAATAATTTGGGAGTGAAAGTTGATGGCATGTGTTAATAATACTTCGCACATAACAATTTCATAATCTATTCAAGGAAGTAAAAGGTTCACAAAATAAATTTTTACACAGTGGTTCATTTATTCACTTGTCTCCTTTTCTACACGTGCTTCAACGACTTGGTATTGTATCAAAATCTCCGGATGTCTACGTTCTTCCATGATTTCTTTCCCTTCCCTTCAAAAAGGCTATTTTTTTACCGCCGACAGGTAAATCCGATCCAAGAGGGAATCATCATCTGTGCGTTGTCTGTATGTAGGGTCACTTGGATCCCGGGGAAATCTGTATTTTTATTATAATATTACAAGCGCCTATTCTAAATTTATTGACCTTAATATGCTACATACTTACTCGCAGCAAAAACCGCGGAAGATCCTGCAGCAGTACTTGCTCGGTAGTGTGCCTGTACATTTGCATTCAGCCTCAGTAGAAGTTACAAGGACTGAAACTAGAAAAATCACTAGGAGGGCCGTCCTCACAAATGAAAAATCAAACTTGAGTGATTTCATTTCCTATATTACTGATTGAACTTCTCGTAGTACTGTTATATAGTCAATGCAATGTTTAGAAGGTAAAAGGAATTAGGAGCAGCCTGGTATCAGTACTTCGCCGCCGGATCCTAGTTCACTATTGTAGTAATTTTAACCATTTCAACCAGCATTCTCATGGTTCAAGGTCCGTGATCCTTAATTGAACCACACGAGCTGATAATTTCCCCAACAGACTGAGCACTGAGTGTGACAATGTTAATGGGAATACTATGGGCATCAGGATACTAAAATTCCTGACCTTGATGTGTACCATGAATGATGTGCCCATAACGGCCCACGCTTCTGGTCATAACTTTGTAGAAATTATTAGGAAAGGTTACGTTCTTTATGGGCACCAGTGCACAAGTTTATATTTATTATTATATTTATTAGTTATACCTTATTAGCATGTAGGTACATATACATACATACTTGGAGCATAATACATGGATACATTCTCTAGACCAGGAAACAATATTCAGATAATTAACTATATTAAGTAATACGTTAATAATATGATATTGATAATGGGTATATATATAATATGATATTGTTTATTATCCAGAAGCTCGTCAAATTACAATATAATTCTATTAAACGTCCCTAAATATTATTTCCTAATAGTCCATGATCTCATACAACCTTCTCAAGCTCTTCAATACTATGATTCCGCAGAAATTCCAGGGTTTGCTGGATGCAAAGATTAAAATATCGTATATATACATTATACATGAATAGACTGTATATACACAATAATCATTACTTTTTTGTCAGGCCTGATGGCGTCTCAGCATTAATTGTGTTCCTCTGACTTACAATTAGTAAGCAGTTTACTGATGTTTGATAGCCTTAATTGCATGCTTTAACTACTTTTTTATTGAATTTCCCCTACGAGTGATTATGTCCTGACTATTGCCGCACAGAAACGCACATATGTATAAATTTTTTTAGCTAAATGAATGGTGATTGCTATTTACAGAAAGAATGTTATTGCGGTATACCATATTGCATGAATGGCAAGCAGGAAAGCGGAGACATTTATCCGTTGAGATTATTAATTATATAGCTGATGTCCACATGAAATGAAATAATTACTAATAGTTGTATATCATGACCTTCATGGGGACAAGAGACAGGAAAAATTGTAAATGTTGTTATACATGCATTAAGAATTTAAGGAGCTATTGCAAAAGAGTCCCACGTACATGAATCCTACATAACAAACCATACTAGATACATACCTATAGATATACAACATATACCAATATATACTCATACATAGTTTATACAATGAATCGATCGCACGAACAGATGAAAAAACAGTCACTAAAACACCAAACAGAGAGGTTGTTGTATACAAAGTAAAGTAACGGTTGTTAACTCGTTTGTTTATGCATGTCAAATCCTTCTAGATACTTGAACGCTCATTGAGTGTTACATTCTAAATGAAAATCATCAGATCATGTGAAGTGAATGATGACGTATACAATGTCATTTTTAACTTAAGTACTAGAAGAAAGACGTAATAACAGGAAATGTTTGATGTAACCATTGTAATTGTTTGATTTGAGCAAATTTAACTATTAGAAAGAACATGTTCAGCTATTACAGCAAAAGTAAATAAAGGACAATAAATATTTTCCGAATCGTTGAGCTATAGAGTGGCAATACCGCAATTAGGTGCCTAAATAAATTATTGAGTCACCAAATGAATAATACAATTAAAAGAGAGACATTTATATGTACGTATAAATATGCCACTCTTTCCTCTCTGTAGGTGCCCATATTTCCCCTAACCTTAAATCCGTTTCTGGCAAACATGCTCAAGTTACCTGGAAATGGCGACGCCGCATAGTAATAATAACAACAAACAATAATATCCGTATGCACAAATGGTAGCTCCTGCAAAATACAATGTGTATCCAACTTGATACTCCTTAAAAACTCTAAAAGCTCATCCATTTTAGTTTGGGTTTACCCAAGATCTTATTGTCTAATAATGTTCTTGCTTCAATGCTAGTCGGTAAATTAGCCGCGTGGTTGAACTCAGCAGCAGACTTTAACACTTTGTACTAGAATATGATGGAAATCAATTATTTCCCCAAGTTTATACGCAGAACCTGATTTTTGTTTGTCCAATCTTTCTATAATAATCGGAGGGTCGTGTTACTTCGTCAAACACCATCGAAATTCAAGGCTTGGATATATTGGGTTTACTATAGGAAGAGCTTTTGGTTAGCAAAGTTTAATTTAAACTGAAGCCGCTTTGTAAACTCTGGAGGTATTATCCTCCGAACAAGGGAAACGGGGAAATTTGTATACGCCAAAGCAGGCAAACAATGCTATAGCATACAGTTTTTGCCGAAATGTATACACCTGAGTAATATAGTACTACACAGAAGAGGACCCTCACTAATGGTCGATAATATGTTGTCCAGACATTTCGATACGTATAACCTCCGAAAAAGCGATTGCAATTGGTTCTTCTAGTTCACTGTCTTCAGTCCTCTGCGAGTTTTCCTTAAAGTTGGTTACTTACTAAAGCTTGGTTCCTACTATAAGTAAATGTGAATCATAATACAAGTCACATACATATGTACCAATACCAATACTTACCAAATGTAACTCGGTCCTTAGGTATGCAAATCAGTGTTGCTTCGGTGCTCTAATTTAAAGTCCTGGGAACGTCTTTACAGTATTTTATAACTACAGTATAGTGGAAAGTTGTAGGAAATTTCCGATCACACATGTTTCCGCGAATCCATTGATACCTGCATAGAAAGCGAATGCATATGGGCATCGTGAGAAAATTCGTCTCGCGGTGAGAAGGCAGTTGAATCTATTACAGTGTGTTGTAAATACAGAGAAAGTTGAATCAGGAAAGTTTTAATTTGGAAAAGTGTTTATCGGAATAATACTGTGCTTTACTTTTATAGAAATAGGAGATTGTTGAAGTAAGCGCGAATTTTACATGCAAATATAATATCTTCGTTGGTTCCGCAAACAGTAAAGTAAGCCATGCTGCATGTATTGTACTCCATTTTCATTCTGTAATTTCTACATGAAGCGTACGTACATAAAGTGAATGATAATTTGACCGCAGCAGTGATTTTCTGAATGATTTTTGCTTGTGCTAATGATAGATGATAGATTTAATACTATAGAAGTTGATTAAATCGTATGTCTATTTGTGGAATGTATACGTATGACCCACAGATATACTATAGCATGCCTTTGGAGAGTGGAGTTTCTACTAACTTATATATTTTTTAAATGGAATCATTATGCTTGGATTATATAGTAGATTACAAACATTCGACTTGTAGTGACAGTGCAGCTTGGTTTATAATGCAAAATAATGGTACGTCCTCACGCTTATTGTTTGATAAATATATTTATTCTCATCAGTTTTAGCTTTATGTAACTTTCCATACACGCATGTTGTACACTAAACCCATCTATTTAATAATATATTACGTAAAATAATATTGCGAATCGTAGGCGAAGGATATTAAATTACCAAATTCTTTCCCTTTAACACCGAACTTGGTACTTTAGGATCCTCCACCGACGAAATGTATCCACTGCTGTTCATTCAACATTTACTCACGGGTCGTTGTTGATGAGGTGTTATATTACACTGTTTGCAGGGGTGTAAGTTATGTCTTCTGATAAGGAAGTCAATTCTAATCAGCAACCAAACAGCCAGAAAGGTCGAGTGAACGACGGAAACAACATCAGAAACACAAGGGACAGGTTGGAAAAGGACAATCTTTCCATTGATATTGATGAGGAATTAGCACGTTTAGATTTAGACACATTCGATGAATTGGTGGATTCCTGTGACTACATTGATAATAAAAAGAAGGGACAAACACTTGAAAGGAGGTTATCCAAGACTATTAATAACATTGAAGGGAGCAAAAAGTTACCCGTTTCATCCTCTCTGTCAGAAGTGACTAGCAAAAGTAAGCGTACGGAAGCTAACCACGTGTCGAAATCAAATAAACCCAAGGGAAAAGCTGAGAAAGGAGAAAGTGATGTAGAAAATTCTGCTTTTCATACGTCTGACAGTGGCATTTCATCAGCGGAAACTGACTCGTCATTACAAGCGTTTCTTTTAGGTCCTGCTACTAACTTGGTTTATGGATCCATTTACCATGGAGACTTAAATGCTTTAACAATGGAGAAAGGTAAATCCTCAAAAGCACATACAAATGGCATGGTTGGGCCGGATCCTTCCAATCCAAGGAGACATGTATCGTCGGAAGCAGCTATTCCAGGTTTGAAATGACAGAACTTTGACTAATAATTTGTACTCAATTATTGTATAGATACATACTATATTACTACGGCACAACGAGTTTTCTTAGAATTTTAAAGTAATTTTGTTAATAAACTTTATTGAAAAAAAGCATTGGGTCGGCGACGGATCTTCAAGTACGCATTTCTGTGCTGACGGGATAGAAATCGGTACTTTAAGAATCTTCGCCGACGATTGCCCTTTGCGTGCACACACTAATATAACTGTACACCAGTATGTTGTTTTAGCTTGACTAACTTAAAAATTATGAAATTCATCTCAACTTCTAATATTCAAATCAAGCTCGACATTTGAATACAGGGGCTGTACATGAGACTAGTATTTCCCGATCTGACATAATTACAGCCGTGGAACAAAATAAAGTAGATAAAGTTAGAAGAATTTTAGTCTCTGGTGTGGATCCAAATGCAGTATGTGACACTTCAGGTCGATGGGTAATGACATACAGAAATCAAATATTATGTTACTATGTTAAGAATATCATATTTTGAGCATTACCATTGGTAGATGCATAAACATACCTACACATGTTTATGTGAAACTCATTTTTGTGCTTCTAGCCATTGCATATAGCGGCTCTTCTTGGTCACAGTTCAATTGTAAGTTAAACTTTTGTCATACTCATGCTTCTCTCATGTTATATTCGTTTAACTCCAGAACTTTATCATCATATGTTATTTAACTGTGCAGGCCAGATTACTGCTGGACTTTGGTGCACAGAAGGACCAGCCAGACACAAAGTAATTTAATTATTTAAGTACTTAATTATTTAAGCTATGCCTATCATATTGCCTCACAATATAATGCCACATTACTTTTCCACCAAAAGCAATAATTTAATCAAATACTAAATGTACATTTTAGTTTGGAACGTACCCCATTGCTATATGCTGCAGCGTCCAGCCTCGAAACTGTAGAGGTTCTCCTTCATTACAGAGTGGATATTAATTCGAGAAACAAATTTGGTGCAAATGCTTTACATTATGCAGCAGGAGCGGGTAGGATATTTTAAATGCTTTGTGTCACTTATTTGCACAAACTAATTTGTGCACTTAATTCCATAGTTTATACAATATTAGTATTACATTTATGCTGTTTCCTTGTAAACAAAGCGATGCTTTTAACTATGTATGGATGTACTCCATATGTTATATAACTCTACCTATCAGGTGATATTTTATTTAAATAAACAGGACAAGGAGAAATTTGCAAGCTCTTGGCCTCCGCCGGATGTGATGTAAATTCAAGAGGTAAGCCTATTATTCTGTTTATAACTCACACACGCATTTGGTTTTCTTTGATTTATGGTATTTTGAGCTTGTTGGTTGACATTTAAGAAAAAAACTATTGATTCTGGTGTTATTATGGAGTTAAATTACGATCATGTTATAATTTGGAATCAAGAATCGAGATAACCTCAATTGTAGCGATGATTATATAAACTATCTCAAACATTCGTATTTAATTTATTTCATATTAATAAACTTGGTATACAGATCGGCAAAAGATGACTCCGTTGCATATGGCAGCAAGAGTTGACGACATTTGGAGTATTGAGGTAATAGTCTTACTATGTACATTACAATAACCTACAATATTGCGCATTTTACATTTCATGTCTACTTGATTCCTTGTATAACCTCGAATGCCTTTTTCCAGTAAAATCAAATAGGTTTTCCCTCAGAATAGTAGTTTACCTCAGTCATATTTGTAGCTTATGGTGTCCACAATAAGTTTGCTGTATCGACATTTTTCCCGTTATTAGTTGTTTCGCTATTTTACTGTAAGAATCGTTATTTCCACATACTGTGTACTTTGCAATCACTATGCATTGTGTGAAAAGTACAGAAGTCTTAGCATAATAAAACGGTCGAAAATGGGTGTAAACATATTATTTTTTTATATTCTGCTATAGTTAAATTGACGGTCAATTGTTTTTCATATTAGAAATATGTTTAAACATGTAGTAGTAAACACTTGGGGTAAACAACAATAAGCAAAAAAAATAATGACACATGCCAAGAATCCTTAATAGAATCGTTAAAATGGAAGCAGTAAATGTGGGTAGGTAATATTATTCATCTAATACTATGCATGACACCTTTTGAAAGATAATAAACGATTTAGAGTTGCGAAATCGTCCCTGCCGAGGCCGTAGTTAAATGTCGTCATATATAGTTAGAATAATGCCGCTTTTTTCTAATGTTGAATATATACAATGTAGTCAAGTGCAAATTATTTAAGGGTAGAAAATTTATCCCCATTCGTAAATTATATCTTATTGCAATGAATTCGCTAATGGAGAAAGTGTTAAAAGCAACAATATATATATGTAGGTATACATGATTCTCTAGAAAAATAAATAGTTCTAGAAACAAAAAGCACATAGAATGTACATACGTATGCGTTCTATACATTTAGATCGACTTACCCCACGGTTTACTGGTATCAAGTTGTGAAAGCTATTACATTAAATTAGGCTAGGAATGTGAGGGAAAACAACACACGTAGTTACAACACCATGGATGGGTAGTTAGAAGATACAGAAGTATATATTCGTGAATATACCAGGGATATTCCGTAAGTTTATAAGGTGGATTGGACAAGGAGTGGCCTACTAGTGAAAATATTGGGGACCACAGTGGCACAGTTGAAGGAGAGAGGACAGGTATGAGTTAGGAATAATTTACGATTAGCTCCGATTGATTTTTGTACGAAAGGGTAAAGTGGTACACTAAGCTTAATTTTGCAAGATGAAAAGTTTGGCCGAAAAGTTATTTTACGTCACATATTGAGTAGAAACACCCTTATGCTTTCGGTCACGCCATTTGAAGTACTTCCAGTCTTGGTCTACTTATATCCCGCAAAAATCTTTGATACTACACATCATAGTCATAGACCTGAGTCAATATGAGTTTATGAAGTCTTTACCACAAGTGTTAACAAAAGCCGTAATGGTTTCTCAGTTAATACACAATATGTCTGACTTTATATATACGTACACACATACATACATAAATGCACAATAACATAATATCTGTATACCTATTTTTGGCATACCGCAAATCAACATGATTCAGCCAAATCCATTACCAAAAGGAAATCGACTATTCACTTTTCGTGTCACATTGTATGATATATTCTCAAATCGTTCCGGAACATTTAAAGCCTTTTCAGTCTAAATATATGTAACAAGACCGCAAACAGGAAACAAACAACAAAATAACTGGTTTTGAGCAGTCCATCTTTTTAGAGCAGTACATCTTGTCCTAATAAATACATTAATACAGAGCCTGGCATTTCTTTCTTCTTGATATGATCGAATCTATCCGGTTACCACAAACGACAAAAACGCAATAATATTTTTGTAATATGCGACGGCAGTTTTTTCGGCTTCTATAAGTATTCTGAAACTTGTAAAAACAAAATTTTGCGAAGATGAAAGGAAGTTACCAACACTTATACATAATCGCAAAATGCCTTCGATTGTGTGCACACATGTGTCTGATCGTGAGAAAGAAAACATTACAACAGCCTAAATCATATAAGGCCGTGTGTAAACCCAAAATTAGAGGCCTTCAGAGTTTATCGTCAGTTATCTAGCATACTCCTCCAGTACCTTAAAAATGGACTATTGTGCAAAACATTGATAATTTATGAGGTTCTGCAGTCGATAGTTGCCTTTCGTTTGATGTTATTACAATTTGGTTCACAGGTACTACTGGAATATGGAGCGGACATACATGCGAAAGATTGGTAAATGATTACTTATAAAAAATATGTATACTTATACATATAAAATAATACCATGAGCAAGTACTCTGGACAATCTAGCATGTAAACTATAAAAAAAATTATGTAAAAAAGCTTTGGGAAGACAGCACTTCATCATGCAGCGGAAACGTGTGAAGGAATGGAATCTGATTATGGGAAAATGGGAGCTACCTTCCGCAAATTGATTTCTGCGGGAATCACCGTCAATGCAACCGACAATGATGGAAAGACTGCCCTATTCTATGCCATTCAGGTTAGAATTGCCTAATGAAGTATTCAACCGCTGCTCCTGGCCTGTTTTTGTGGAAGTGCTTTCGGTTTTAGTTCATGAGATTATAATCTCAAGTAGATTTCTCCTATTTTTTTCTCGATATATAGGACATACAATGCACCAGCATGAATACTTGACATAGTCACTTCCCATTTATACTTGTGCATGTATAGATTGTAATCAGAGAAGGTTACCATTACCACGCAAATAATTCTTATGTAAACATTTATCAGACGGGCTCTCCAGATGCAGTGACTATTCTTTCTGAACTTGGAGCAGAATTGATGGATGGAGTGAGTTTTCTGTCAATGAGCAAGAAATTTCCAGGCCTAATACGACCCTTTTTGGACAAATGCGTGTCCTCTAACATTGATACTTGCGACCCTGAATCAAAGCATTTTTACATTCAGTTTGATTACACTTGCCTGACATTTTATCCCAAAGATATACCAAATGATAAGCTACTGGCCATTCAGCATAGAGAGGAGACAGAGTCCGTCTTGGCAGAAGCGGGTGTACTGCATGGGTTAACAAGGTGTAAGGATACGAGTATATTGAGTCACCCCGTATGTGAAAGTCTTCTCAGGTTGAAGTGGAAGAAAGTAAAATGGTACTTGTACTTGGACATGCTGCTATTTGCAGTGTTCCTTGCTTTTCTTACGGCTGTAATTTTCATGGAATATGAAAGTGACAGTACAGCTATTGATGAGCTTGATAGTAATATGACCACGGATGGAACTATACCTTCCATGGAAAGAACTTCGGAAGCTCTGGCCGAGTCTCATAGATCCAGCTACTGCATGGACAGCACAAGAAATATTGTTGTATGGTCTATATTATGGGTACTTACAGCATGCCTTGGGATCCGAGAAATGATTCAGCTTATTCAAGCCCCACTGCATTACTTAGTTCAGGTAATATGACGTTTTTCATCAGAACAACTTATTGACAGGGACATGTGTATGAATAAAATAATTATCGAAACCTGTTTTACATTATTTAAAACGCCTATGTGGAATTAACAAAATATTATCTTAAAAATATTTTGTAGAAAAATATTCTTTAATATTATTTATGCAATTAAGGTTGAAAACATGCTGGAGTTAGTGCTGGTCACATCCGTAGGGTTATTATCGCTTGCAGAGTGTGGAGTACAAAGTTTCGTGGACGCCAGAGATCATTTTGCTGCGGTTTGCCTCATCGTTGGATGGACAATCCAGGTAATATACAACCTTTCCATGATTTAATGTCTTCGGTTCATATGTTGGAATGAATTTACTGAATGCAAATGTATCCGTGCTCTAATCAGCTTTCTACTTCATCTGGTAGGTAACTTTGTACGGCAAAATTCCAGTGTTCGGAGTGTATATCAGGATGTTCGCTGCAGTCGCCAAAAACATACTGAAATGTATGTTCACTTACTTGGGCCTCCTCTTCGCATTTAGCCTTACCTTACATTTTTTATTTCGTACCCACAAGGAATTCGACAGTGTTGGATTCACCTTTCTCAAGGTTTGAACTTATCTTGTAACTTAATATATTAACTTCATTCGAAGTTGGGGTTGCTTTGAATATTTCTTCAAATAAGTAGCAGCGATAAACAAGTTAGAATATAAGAAAGTGAGTAAGAGAAAGTCGGAAGAGTAAACGATTGGGATATTGAATGACAAAATGTTATGTTCTTTGCAGACGTTTGCCATGATGATCGGAGAAATAGAGCTGGCTCGAACATTTATTGACAAAGACAAGCACACAACGATCGTCCCATTTACAAGTCACCTTATGTTCGCTCTTTTTATAATTTTTATTTCCGTTATACTCATGTGCCTAGTGCAGGCCCTGGCAGTTTGTGATATAGCCAGTATGCAACGGGAGGGCGAGTACATGCAACTCGTTCAGCAAGTGAAGGTTTCCGTGACTCCTTTCTTTACAAAGTAATTACTTCTGTAATTAGAACGTCTTGAATCAAATATGTGTACTAATATGTATTTACAGGTTGCAAGTCAACTTGAGGATGCGTTGCAACACCGGAGTTTGCTATACCCTCAATTCGGATTGAAGGACGTCCGTTCACTTCACCAAAGGAAAGGAGTTATCTTCCCGAACCTCAAAGATCATGGCAAATTGAGCAAAGATGCTATCGAAATTGTTATGTCACAACACACGAGAAGACTGGACTCGTCTGGTAATAACGGCATGCATTCCCTTCTCGAGCACTCCAACCTGATTCGTACAACCAATGAACTTGCCGACAACTTATACCAGAGGCTCAAGAAAAAAATGGACAAGTAAAGAAGAATATTTTTATCCAGTGTCCCTATTTGTTTTTAATCTAATTCCTTTCTTTCAATAATGAAACAACGTTATTTAACGTATTATTCAAATAGCATTGCTTCTTGTAGCATTGTAGGTGCATTTCTGAAGCTCCTCAAACAAATTTCCTTGTGTGTACAATAATAACAATGTCAATAATTTTTCCAACAGCTATGGATTTGACTTGGAGAAGAGAAACGATCAGATGATCCAAGATATGAGAGGAACACAGGACAGAGGAACGATGCAGTTAAACCGGGAGGTTCTACTCATTAAAAACCTTCTTGAAGATATGAACACTTGTCTCCGAGAGCTCAGCGGTACTGTAAAATCTCTTGGAGAGAGGTTTGAAGAAGCTTCCTCCTCAAGAGCATCGGTCTCGGAAGAACGAAGATCTAACAACAACTCCAATGATGCCACCACAGTTACAGATTTTAATCCGTCCACTAGTCCAGATTCTTCAAATGAGTCATCTCCAGAACCACGCAATGCCGAGGGAGAGACTAAGAAGAAGAAAAAACGGACGTAAAAGGGATAAACCACAGATAATGCTTTCTATGTACAACTTTTTTGAACTATATACTTCCATGTGTACCATTGTACTCCAGTCTGGGAAATGTATTATTACTGTGTATATTTAATAACCCAGTTACCTTGCGGTAATAATCTCCAGAGCAGCTCGGGACTATAACCTTGTCTTGTGCTGCTACTTCGAAGAATATGCTATACAGAAGTGTTTATGTTTATATACATCCATCTAGTACTATACAACTATCTGGGTTGGGTTAATAAGCCCTAACCTAATAATCCTTTTACAAAAGCTAGAAGAAGAATAGAGAGTTGAAACCTGGCACTAAAACATACTCCATAAACAGAAGTAATAACAAATAAGGGGTATGTTCAACAATTAGTACCTAATGATTGTAGGTTTAAAATGAAAATACATGTATAACTTTACATTTGCAAGAAACTCATTATTAGTATTAGTACAATATTTTTCCACTCGAAATTAATGCTTGCACATTATATTGTGCCTTTATATAAATATCAATGTTAATTTAGTTAAGTAAATACGGTTGGCCTACTCTGTAAAAAATGGCCTCGCTTTAACAGTAATTTCTTCACATCATTGTATTTACAATACCATTCTACATGTACCTTAAATGCCAGTCGAAAAGGAACTACCATAACAAATTAATCTGTAATATTTTAATATTGTTGGCAGAGGCAAGGAACTTAAACTAATTACAATAAATTAACTTGCCGGTATTTCCCATATGCCGCCTTTTAATGGGATGCGGGAAAGAAAAAAATGAACTTTTTTACAGAGTAGGATCGTCGTAGCAATGAGGATAGTAGTAGTTAGTCATTTCTAAGTAAATGGATACGTGGTTAATTTTACGTGGGATCCTGCAAGAATAGTACGAATCTCACAAAATACCATGAAACTTGTACCGCTCACAAATTTGAGTTATAAACAATTAGGCACAACTTTGTAGGCTAACTAATCATTCCACTTCCTTACAGAAGTTCTTGCAAGAACAATAATCTGGTGTAGTTGCGTTCCAACATTGTAGAATTTGCGCATTACATGTATTACTCTAAAAATGTACTTATATGCACTGACAGGGTCAAAGTTCTCATAAAGTGGGAAACGTGTTTCTATATCAAGTGTTTAAAATTTTTAAAATTTAACAAATTTCATGTGGTTGATTGTTAAAGGTAAGTAACAGCGGGATACTCCAATCCATCAAATGGATTCTCACCTTATATAATCCCACAACATTTGCAGAGAACCATTATAGACAGCATTGTGACAAGTTGATTACTGACTATGTACAATTACCTATGTATCATTATGTATTATGACATGATTTGTATCATCCGTCCGACTTATATGATTAAAGTACATATAAAAAAACCAATACAAATATCCAGATGTATGTAAATATATGTACAATATAAGCAATAGATTATATGCGGCATTAGACAATATGCTATGTACATTGTTACATCCACAGTGCAGTAGTGGAATTGAATATATTCTATTAAAATGTTATACTAACAAAAAACCAAGCATATCAATTTTGAGCTGAACACGGAAATTCCAGCATTAGAATGGTTTTAAACGTTCCAAATCATACAAACTATTATTGAACTTGACCAAATAGAAAAATGTATTGTAAACTGTACTTGCTAAATTTATAAAAAAGGAGCCGAAATGAATAAAGTACTGCAATGAGAACAGAAGTTGTAAATTTAATAAAACTAGGCCGCAGCATGTCTACAAAATTAATTCAAGAAATTAAACTGTATTTTCCGCTATTGAATTTCTCAAAGGTTCCAAAGGAGCCGAAGAATCTTTTGGTGGATGGCTGATCTTCCCAGCATTAAATCGTCCTGCATAGACATTGCCAGTCTTGTCGATCGCGAAGTTGTAATCTACTTCTTGTGCTAGGGCCTTTTCTATGGCTTCGTCTAGGCTGTCTAATGTAATTGCACTTTTGAGTCTCTCCTGTAAAGTCATTATAGCATAGTTAAAACACTTGCTTCGCAATATCTTATGCTCCTCTTCCTCTTCACTTATCAATCTATCTCACCATTTGGTATTTCACGTCCTCCTCCGTTCGCTCGAGCCTTTCCAGCTCTTCACGTTCCAATTCCGCTCGCTTTGCCAAAATCTTCTGCTCGGTTTTGATCCAATTTTCTTGGTCAATTTTCTCTCTTCTAGCTCGAACTTCCGCATTGATTTTTTCATTCTCCTCAATTACACTGGCTATTTCATCATCTAATTCCACTTGAACGTTTGAATGTGTTCTCCCTGACCGGTGTCTAACAGCATAATGCCTAAAATACAATGTTTATTAGAATTTTATATTATTACATTTTAACATAATTTATATTTCGTAAGAATAGGAGAATTATTTCAGATTGCTGAGGTTTGCAATCATGGCCTTCGCACCAACAAATGTGCGTGATCTAGTACATATCTTACCATAAAGATTTTGTCATAATGTCATATTTATTAAGCAGCATATCCCTCTCCGCTTTTTCTTCGGGTGTTGGAAATGTTTTCACCGGAACTTTAAACATCTTGCTTTTGGCCACGGGTATCCATCTAGGCTTCCTCCACCTTACCAATTGCAACTGAAGATTGCAAGAGGTCGGACGGACGAGTAACACCGAAGTGTTTAATGCACTCAACATGACCGCAACGAATTTGAGCTTAATATGTTGTTGTTTATTTAACTATAGCTTTAAATGTATTACACACTATACCGGTCGTTATATTTTAACATCCACGGCCTACCTAAAGCCAATAACTTAACTAATGTTAAAGTTCGTTTACGGCTTGATTTTTGATTTACGCTTTCAACAAAATAAAATCATCATTCCGACAAATATTATGTTCTTCCACAATTAACCTTCTAAATATACGCGTATTGATTCTTAAAAAACCTCCGGTTAGAAATGTACGAACACAAAACACAATAATAAATGCTATACACAAAATTTAAATTAATTAATTTAATTGCACATGATTTCTGAGAAGAAATTCAAATATTCGCGGGAACAAGGAAATCTGAATCCGGAAACAACGTGCTAATAATTTCTTACTTCACACCGCTATGCGTAATGCTTTTTATTAAATAACTTTTAATTAGTATTTATTTATATTCCTATTCATTATTATTTATTTATGCATATTTTTTAACGTTTAGTTATAATAAAATTATTATTTATAATCATTTTCTTATCAATTAATTTTTTATTTAATTGTTGTTAATGTTTTACAAAAACGCAGTAAAAGTTGTATTTATTTTTGGATTCGTACTTAGACAAATGCCGAAAGAACTGGAATGATAGCTGCTAGCTATTATTGTCAGTGCACATGATTTATAAAAAATAGTAATATTTTATAAATAACATAAATAGTAAAAAAAACAATAATAATTAAATATAATAATTTAATATTATATAAATAATATAATTATTATATTATTTTATATAAAAAATTAAATATAATCATCTTACATAAAATATAGATACAATGTAGTAAAATAAATAATTTGTGAATTTGTGCTTTTAATAAGCACAATATTCAATAATATTTCGACAGGAACATTCATCCAAGAAGCAATAGTTTAAAAACTAAATTGCTTCCGAATATTATGGATCCGGGTCGGACAGACTTGAAGCATCAATTAGAGTAAAATAGCTGTTGAATGGCATAGTGGAATCAATGTCAATAGAATCGTCGTTTGATGTTGATGCACTAACAAGGTCAGCTCCAATGCCCTGAAGGGTATGAAGGGTATGTGTCGGTGAAGAGTTGTCTACTTTATAAACCAGCGGAGTTCTTAAGGATCCCAGAATTTTATCAACTGACCTCCCGATTTTGTACTGTAAATAATTGAACAAAAAACAGTAACAAAATATTACAAAAATACTACATTCTAATACACTTTAAAAAATATACTGTTTGTTAAATTATAAATTATTCATATTTTTTTTTATTATATTATCAAATACCATTTGAGGTTCAACATTTTCATAGCGCTGCAGATTATCCATGTGCTCTTTTGCTAATGCTCGATGATCTCGACAAATCTGTCGTGCCCATAAATTCGTCTCTAGCACACCTCGGAGTGTGAAATCTCGCCAGGCCGGCTCTATCGGATCTTGATCAAGTTTTTTAGCCTTTTCCGCAGCATTCTTCCGCAAAGTTTTCAATGCCAAAGACTTTCTCCGCTTCTTCGAAAATAATTTCTTTAAGTCCCTGACATTGTCCTCCGTCAAGGAAAAATCTGCAAGAGAAAATAAAAATACATTTTAGTCATTTATCATGTCATTTAAGCTTACAGAAAACGTTTTGTTACAATAAGAAAAGCGTTGTTACGAATTAAATATATATATATAATAAAAAAAAGATTCCAAAGTAGCCTTACCATTATTGTCATTGATACCAACGACAGCATTAATTGCCGACTCTTCTGCCATAATGGTGCCAGGTCAAGGTTTCTTTTTTTACTAACGAAATTTGTGTAATTTAATTTAATTGCAATAAGTTATTGTATAATAATTTACTGCAACAGTAATTTAAAAACTAAATTCAAAAAATCTGAGGATGACAAGATGAAAGAACCGCGGTACTGCTTTGGTGCAAACAAACAAGTTGGCCGACCAGCCGACAATTCGGCTACAAGTAACCCGACAATTCGTCGTTGAAGGGGCAAATATGGCTATCTCCACAGTTAGTACAAAGAAAGAATGGCTACGACCAGTAAAAAATTTTATACTTATACGTTGAGTATTATTGAGAATTAAAAATGATTATTATATTGACATTTCATTCATAATAGTATTTTTAAATTTTATTTAACAATGGTGCCATTTTAATTGTTGAACTAGAATTTTTCATTGGTATCCGTAATAACTTCCCTGCTGGTGGATTATTTGGGAGTTCCTTTGTTGTCATACGTTTTTCGGTTGGTGAGTCGTTATGAAGTTCCTTTGCTGTCGATGAGGTGGCGCCATGATCTTCTTGGACTGCGATACTATTATTATTATTATGCGAATTTTCACTTGAAAGTTCTGGATCGATAGTGTTGACGCTGTCTTCATCATTACTGGTAGTAATAGTCTTCAAACTTTGGTGGCTACTACGTGGAAGACAATCTCTAAATATCGATGGCAGCGATCTTATCAATGCTTTTTCAGCTTCTGACCGTTTGAGCTGCACAATTTTCTTATAACAGTCTGTTATCGTTTCCAGATTCTCCCTAGCACATTTTACCACACTTTTTGCATTTTTCATGGCATCCAAGATTGACTCTCCGATTATGAGGGACATTTCCAATACAAATACAATCCGATTGTAATGGTGGCGGATGGCAATCGGATTGAAATTTTGGGTTTCGGCATACTCATCCAAAATGTCAATTTTGTGGTAGGAAATGGTGTTGAAAATGTATTTGGTACGAGTGTACAGCTCCTTCAAGCGGCGTAAATATTCTTCGTAGGTCTTGTAACATTTTCGGGTTTCTACCATCATTTCAATCACGTGGTGGTCATGAATTCGTCCGGCTAAAATGTTAAAAACAAAGGGAAATTAATATCCTTTACAATCGTATAGAATGGCGTGAAGTGACTAGTTAAAATCCCTTAAAATCGGTTAAATGGGTAAATAAGTAAACTGCAATTTTCTATTCACCAATATTATGACAAAGAAGCTAAAAATATTCCTCTATTATTATTTTTATTTGTGACTCAAACCTCGAATGGCATCAGTCGCAATAATCATCTTTTCGCGGTATTTATCAGAATCTGCCATGGATTCCTCCACAGGTCGAAGCGCATCGTTGAAATTTGATCTGAGTCGCCATATTGGGATAAGGAATTTTTGCGTCTCTTCTAATTGGGTTGTCCCCATTTGACGCTCGATGAATTGGTCATAAATTTTGCTAATCATAGTAAAAGAAGTAAATAATATTTTAATTTGCATAATTTTCTGTATTGATATAATAATGAATAATTAATTCAAATACGAGAGTGATGTGAATTAAATTTGGTGGCCATTTACATTTGACAGTCGACACCATTCCCTTGTCTTGCCTCTATACAATTAATTATATTTGGATTCCCAACCAAGAAACCCATTATGTGGACAAAAAATTTGCGCAAATTAAAAGATTAAATGAGATAAATTAAATGTAATAACTATTATATATTGCAAATATAATACAGATAAAGAATAGTGAAAATAATAATCGTAATTATTCAGACTTAAATAATATTATGGCTAGTTACGGACTTAATAAATTACTAATAATACAGCGGTAATGTTACATTTAGTTTTAGAATACATAGATTATTTAGACACCGTCAAATAGATTAAATTACAATAATTTGAAACATTTTATAATTAATAATTATTACAAATAGTATGAAATTACGCGAAAAAACGCCGTATATGCGAAGATGCTGTAAGTTGTAAGCAGTCTCCATAATATTTTTTGTCTAAAAATAATATTTGTCCTTCAGGGCCAATGGTTTTTCCCATAAGGTACATTTGAAAATGTTGCGGATGACCCTCAAACTTTTCCACTCAAGCCCACCGTAACGTAAAGTTGACGTTTCAAGAAGATCCTGTGGCTGTGTACCCTTAGTGTTCAGAAACATTTACCAATAATTAGCGGGATTTGTGTGGTAAGATGAGATGTTAAGGCAAATTGAAATTGTAATATAAATACATTAATAAAGTACTCATTCACGAATAAAATTCTGGAAAACGTGGTACACAATTATCACACACATCACAGCATTATTAGATTGGTGCTTCGAGTGAATAATATCGAATTTTCTTGAAACTATTTTTTAAAGGTTGAGTATCTGCTATCGATAGCTATAGCTATCTAGCCGTTCCTGTCATTCATGACGTCAAAAATAATGAGTACATAAGTATGTAATGGGATTATGGGTGCTAGATTCG